>JANHFT010002160.1:13862-31205 GCA_032467955.1 Pseudoxenodon macrops | reverse complement strand
GAGTCAACCTTGAGCCGGTGAGATTTGAACTGCCGAACTGCAGCTAGCAATCAGCTGAAGTAGCCTGCAGTGCTGCACTCTAACCACTGAGCCACCTCAGCTCTTTATAAAATGTCCTATGGTTTTAGGAGTATATTGCAAATTTTTAACATGTTGAGAGCTATTGAAGCAATAATAAAAACATGTTAGTTTGTTAGCAGGCTGTATTGTTACAGACAAGTAATAGAGGGAAAGTCTGATTTAACTCTGAGCTTCTTTGTTCAACACAATTGTGTTTTGCATTCTGTATTGCAATCACATTCTGCTAACTTTTAGTTGCCTTGAACTGTGAGACCGGCGGCATATAAATGTAATAAATAAATAAAAGAAAATTCTTACTTCCATGGAGCCATTTTATGTTCTTCTTACAAATCTCCATCTTGACTATCAGTTTTGCTCATACAGTGCCATTTTTTAAAAGCGTGGTTACAAACCAACCTTTATTTCAAGCAAAGACCTTACTTCCAATATCTTACAAAGCTAAATATTTGAAAAATATTTTCAAAACTTTGACCATCAAAAGAACCACCGCAATTTAAACAGAATGTTATTTTCTTTATATATGGAGCAAAAGTTATTTCTGCAACACAATATTTCTGAATAAATTGGGATAGGCTATGGCAATGATCGCATGCTAAAAGCGGGGGTAGCGCGGGGGCTCACACACACACGTGCCCATACCTATAATGCAATGTGTTCCCCCATGCATGGGTATGCTGCCCCCACTGTCCCCCCTCGCACATGTGCATAGGCCTCACTGAAGCCTCAGATCTTCTGGTTGGCCCGTTGTGCCATTTTTCACTCTCCCCAGGCTTCAGGAAGGCCTTGCGTGCCCTCAGATATGGCTACGAATGCCATCTGTGGCACATCTGCCATAGGTTCGCCATCACTGGACTATGTTGTTTCCTTATAGACATCTTTGAATAAAGCATGGCTCTTTATTGCAATACACCTGGAAAGCTGAGTATCTTAGGTGTCCTCAGATAACCTTCCTTCCCTTTGCATTTGAGAAACGTATTTGAGTTTACGAAAGCAAAAAAAAAAAGAGTAATATGATTTAGTTTTCAGAACCCAAAACATTATCAAATTCCAAAATGCAAGCTCCACGGTTTGCACAGAATATGAGATTAGATCAATGGACTCCAGCCTTCTACTTTTCCCATTGAACAGGATTGAATAGGTAAATGGGGGGGAAAAGTTTTGAATTAATTTGGAACTGAATGCAATTTTGAAACAACTGCCTTGTTTTCTATCATCATGTGCATCACATAACTGAAGTTCACTTTCAAAACGCTTTCATTTTATCTAATCAAAATAAAAGCTTCACAGCCTCTTGTGTATTCATAGTATAAAAAGCTTGTTAACCGTTTTAAATTGTGTTCTTCACTCACATTAATAGGATCTAGAATCTTCACTGCTGCCAAACTGCCATCCTTCCTGTTAGTAACCTTATAGACTTTACCATACGTTCCTTTTCCAATAGTCTCAATAATTTCCCAGGTATCTGTGGGATCAGGTAAAGATTCCAGTCCAATCATATTCTGATTATACTGAAGCACGCCATAGAGTGGTTTCCTGGGAGAAATAGGATAAGAAAACAGTTGAATAGGTGTTATAGTTATAGGAAATCAGTTGATTCAGCATCTCACACGGCCAACTTTAGAAAGCAATATCTGGGTGGCTATGATGGAGGCATATTATCTGACTGTTTTGCCAAATATGGGGGTGTTGTGTTCTCGCTAATCCGCTATGCATTTCCTAATCCCCATTTGCATGCGCCGTTGCTGGTTGGCTAACTAGCGGCGGGAAGTTTCAACCAATGTAATTGTCTGCCAGCAAGCCTGGGGAATCCCATAAAAGCGGGTTCCCCTTGGCCTGCCGGCAGTCCAGATTACTATGAGCTGATTGCAATAAATGAGAGCTGACTGTTCACTGCGACTCGAGTCTTTCCACGCTGCGCAATCTAACACTGGCGACGAAGGTGGGATCCCAGTAAGACTGCAGGACAAAGCTACATCACCTCATGGCACAGCAACCATCCTTGAAGCAAGAACCAACTCCGCGACTCTGAAATGGCCACCAACTCAAGGAATGCCTCCCCTCCAGCCCGTTTCAACCCTGAGACCGATGACTGCAGCACATACATGGGGAGGTTCGAGATGCACCTGGAGGCGAACTCCCAGCAGAACATCCCAGATAACCAAAAGAGAGCATTGTTACTGGCCAACTGTGGCAATGAAGTCTACCGGATGGCTCACTCGCTGATCTCGCCTACCTGCGTAGAGAACACCCCGTGGCCATCCCTCCAACGGCTCTTGGTGGACCACTATAACAAGATGGAAACCTCCCTGGTAGCACGGAACGAGTTCTACCATCCACGCCAGCGAGCAGGCGAGTCCCTAAAGACGTTCCTCAGAAACCTCTGCGAAATCGCATTCCGTTGCGAGTTCTCCTGCCTCGACGAAATGCTGAGGGATCGCCTTGTACTGGGCATGAGAGACGTGAACCTCCAGAAAAGGCTCCTCGTGTGGCGAGGTCTCACCTTCAATGAAGCAGTAGATGAGGCACGAGCAGCTGAATCGTCCGACCTCTCGGCTGCAGAACTGAGACGGGCCGCTGTCCACCGCACCCACCAAGGGTCGTCACGGATTCCTGAGGCGACATAATCAGACGAGGAAGACAGCGAGGAGGAGGCAGTCCACCACACATACTCAGCCTGGAAAGCGAGGACCTGGGAGGACCACTGAGACGAGCTCAAGTGCCCAGGGCGTCTCGGAAATCACACATGGGCACATTGCCATTTCCGAGACGCCACGTGCCGCTGCTGCCTCAGGCGAGGACACATCGCGAAGGCCTGCCGAGCCATGCAACCCCGCTCTCGGAAACATCGCTCGTCCCTGCAAAGGAACTCGTCCCCACCATGCCGATCTCCACCATGTCGGTCCCCAACATGCAAACCTCGCGAAAATAAGTGGAAAGGATCATCCAGGTTGGAAGGATGATGGGACCAGAGGAGGGGGCGAGACGAGGATCGAGATGACCGGAGGGTCCACCACACAGTCATGAGCCGTGCCAACTCAAGCAGAACGAAAAAATTCTTCGCAACGATCACCATTGGGGGCCAGCCAAGCAAAATGGAAGTGGACACCAGATCGATCTGCTCGATCATGTCCTGGGACAGTTTCAAAAAACTCCAACCGGACATTTCTAAGGCGTCCCTTGAGAAGCAAGCCTTGAGACTGGTCAATTTTCATGGCAACCACATCCACGTGCTAGGCCGAGCCACACCATATCACACAGATCAACCCGAGGGCACCGGCCCCCAATGTATTTGCAAGACTATGTGACTTTTGTTGATCATGGACTATAGCAGAAACTATTGGGGGAAGGGTGTTGTGTTCTCGCTAATCCGCTATGCATTTCCTAGTCCCCATTTGCATGTGCCGTCACTGGTTGGCTAACTAGCGGCGGGAAGTTTCAATGAATGTAATTGTCGGCCGGCAAGCCAGGGGAATCCCATAAAAGCGGGTTCCCCTCGACCTGCCGGCAGTCTGGATTACTATGAGCTGATTGCAATAAACAAGAGCTGACTATTCACTGCGACTTGAGTCTTTCTACGCTGCGCGATCTAACACAATGGAAGAGCCCAGGCAGAATCAGTTGCTCACCAAGGAGATGGTTTGGAGGCTGCAATGCAGGGGTGAAATAATACCGGTTTGGGCCGGTTCTATAGAGTAGGTTGCAAGCAGCTGGTGACATCATAGAACCAGTCCTGTTAAAACTCTTAAATCTGTTAAATCTGTTGCCATTTTGTGTGCTTTTGCATTGTGTGTGAGTCAGTACAGCTGCTTTTGCATTGTGTGTGAGTCAGTACAGCTGCTTTTGCATGGTGTGTGTCAGTTGTGTTGTTTTGTGTTTTGTGTGTGTGTGTAAAGTGTAAACGTTTTTTGTGTTTTGTGTGTGTGTGTATGTAAAGTGCAAAAGTTTTTTTTCAGCTCTTTGTGGCCCTGTGAGGTTCATGCTTGTGGCAGTGGCTATTTTGTGTGCCTTTGAATGATGTGTGAGTCAAATGTGTTGTTTTGTGTTGTGCGTGTGTAAAGTGTAAAAGATTTTTGTGTTGTGTGTGTGTAAAGTGTAAAAGCATGCCTACCTGGTCACCTGACCTCAAGCCACACCCACAAAATAAGCCACACCCACAGAACCAGTAGGGGAAAAATTTAGAGTTCACCACAGATGTACAGACTATAGTTCCCCAGCCGGCACCCAGTCTCAATCACAAAAAGCCCCAACAGAGCAGAGGTGGGTTCAAATCGTTTCTATCTGGTTCTATAGAACCGGTAATAACTCCGTGGTGACGTCACAGAGCCGGTTCCATCAGTGTCTCCGTGGGTGCTGCCATCTTTGATTTTTTTTTTCTTCTGCGAATGCACAGAAGCTAGGTTTTTATTGCTGCAGACACACGCACTTCACGCGTGCACACGCAGCGTGACCCTGAGCAAACCGACAGCAAAAAGAAGCAAAACTCACCCCTGCAACAGACTGAACCATCTGAATCTTCATGTCCTTTGAAATGATGCTTCATCCCACACAAGACAGCCTATGCACCTCAACCTACCATTAGAGCCCACTCTTCCTGTAAAAAACACAATTTTGTATCTCCTGAGGTGACAATCCAATCATAAGGCTGAGGTCCTTCTCAGCCACCAACCTCAGGTTTTGGAAGTTTCTTCACAGAGGGCTGTCCACCCTCCCGCCTCTCCTTTTGCTTTAAGATGGTAAAACTTTCTTCTTCACCAGTTCTTCCACTTTATTATCAACATTTGAAATGATCTGGAATATAGTCTTTCAGGGTGTCTCTTTCCTTTTAGTAAGATCTCTTGAATTACAGTGAATTTAGTTGCTGTCTTAATTGGATTTAAATTGCTTCATCCTTTGTTATATTTTGTCTGTTAACTACCTTAAATGCTGTAGGAACCAAAAGGACAGATACATGTTGGGGGGAAAAACTGTTGAACATTTTATTATAAGCCAAAATATAGAAAAACATCCTTTTGTATCTTTTTTTGTGCTTTTTTACACTTGTGATTTGGTGATATTTTATATGTAACAATTTGTTATGTTAAATCAATACTAGTGCTTTTATTAGCCATTACTGATACTTTTTATACAATGCAAGCAGGATAAAAAGTATGTTTATTATTCCATTACTGTTTCAAAATAAATGATAAAGATAATGCAGAATAAGATAGTTTTAAAAAAATCCCAAACTGGGAGAGGGCAAGAGGGACCTCACATTTCTATCTGGAAAACTTTCAAAGCAGATTAACAATTAAAATTATATCCTTGGCAGAATTTGTTAACATCAAGTTAACATTTGTTCATGTTAATTTGACCTTAAAGGTCAAGGCATCCAGTTACATGCAAAAGAAGACCAAGAGAATTTATATAAAAAAACGTAAGAAATATGTTTCTTATGAAATATCAAGATGTAATGCCAGTTTACTGAAGAAACATTATTTATTGGATGACATTATTTAATTAATTAATTAATAAGCTAAAATGTCTAAGATTAGTAAAAATCTTTTAACCTGAGCAAGGTTTTCAATATAGCTGCCAAGATGTAAATTTAATTACAGGATGAGTGGTTCTTGAAGCAAGCATATGCCTCTCCCCACCTCCCAAAGTTATGTTTGATATTCCCCCAAATCCTGTAAAAGTGACCAGTTTACATTTGCTAAGGATCTTACTTACTTTGTACTTTTTCTGGCCTTCTTGAGCAAGGAAGAAAGAGGAGATCTGTCAAGAATTACAGATTTGTGAAGTGTAATATACAGTATAGGCAATCTAATCAAGTTTAATTATCTATGAGAGGAGAAATTAACAGAGGAGATGGATAAGAACAGAGTGAACTCATCTGAGCTTTTACTAACAGTCTGTATTTACTGACCCTGCTTGGACGTCCACTGTGTTTGAACTTTGGAAACAACAAGCAGAACACAAGCAAATTATAGGGGTTATTTTCATCTAGTGTGAATGTTTTGGATAAATAAATATTGTATTTGCTTATCATTTTCTGCCATTTTATTCATGCTGAGATAGGCACACACAAATGCACCCGACGGAGTGGAATTTGTTTAGTTAACAGTCACTTTCAGCAATAGGTTATCTCTGGGTTCTAACGTGTTAAAAGCATTCTTTTTTTCCCCTTTGCAAGTATATGTATTACATTTGTAGCTGAAAATCTACTTTTCACATGTGTCACATTAAGCTTGTCTGCAGGGGATAAGAGCAGAGGTGGGTTGCTGCCGGTTCAGATTGGTTCTATAGAACCGTTAGCAGAAATTTGCCTCTGCTCGCTGAACCGGCAGTGACGGACAGCTGGCCACGTCCCTGAGCCGGTCCTCCAGGAGGAAATTGCCTCGAAATTAACCCTCTGTGATGTGCAAAGTCTCCTGCACATGCACAGAGAGTTATTTTTGAGACAATACCGAGATGCGACGGGGGCACGCACGTGAGCATGCACGCACAAAATGCACACTTCCATTGCAACCCGAACCAATAGGAAAGGTAAATAGAACCCATCCCTGGAGAAGAGCTATGTTGTGACTACTACTAACTGAACCACTTGTGTATGAAAAGGGAGTACTGTGTTCTTTCTTTGCACCCAATGACTAGGAGGATATACTTGAATTGTTCCCTTTACCTAGTCTCATGAATATGGATGTGCAAAGGAATAACATTCACTTCTGGTTTGCTGGTATTTCCATCGTGTGTCTGTTACTGATAGGAGAGATGGTACTCTTTCCCTGATTAATACAAGTCTGAAGGCCTGGATGACAACAAGTGTGTTGTTGTTGACCCTGGACTCATTTCAGCTTCTATCCCAGTGTTTCTCAACCTTGGCAACTTTAACATGTGTGGACTTCAACTCCCAGAATTCCCCAGACAGTTGGCTGAGGAATTCTGGGTGAGGAGGTTGACATATCTTAAAGTTGGCAAAGTTGAGAAACTATTCTGTTCACATGAGTAAGCCATGTTACATAGCCTTTCCCAGTTTTGCCACCTCTTGATGATATCTCCTATTCAACCATGCCAATGATGTCCAAAATAATCATTATGATATTAATGTTCATCTGATGAAGGGCTCTTTATAAAGCAAGATGGGGAGTGTGTCCAAGCCTTTGGGAATTTGGCTTATGCATTTCTGTTTAAATCAATTAATCCTGTAAGGAATCCATGCAATCTTGTACAATGCAGGTTAAAAAGGGGCAGGATTTTAATGACATAGCTTTGAATGACTACCATCTTGATATTTGACTGCCTTCCCCCATCGATGCTTCTGCTTCCACTTTAGATTGTAAATTCTCTTTACAAAAGATTTATGGTTAGAAACAATGCAATTTATCAGACAATTCATTTTAATTGAATTGTTAAATTAAATTAAATAGCACAGTGGTAAGTTGTCCCAATTTCATGGCCCATAAATGTAAGTCTCAATGAAAAAAAATCTTTTAGTTTAGCTTTAGAGAGTTTAGAATTGATAAAAATCAGAATCTTGAACCAGAAAGAGAATTAGGGAGAGTGGGAATTAGGCTGACTTCCTATGTAAATTCAGAAAGGGGTTCATTGTCTGATTATTTTCTATCCAAGAAATTGAATAATTAGCTAATGATGGGGAAGGGGGTATTTGTTTTCAAAAGTCTTTTGCATGGTTGAATAGCATATTATTATAATTGGAAATATAATAGCCCCTAATTTAACCAGTTTGGTGTGGTGATTAATGTCCCAGACTGAAAACAGAGACTGTGAGTTCTGGTATTGCCAAAGGTCTGAAGCCATTTGGGTGATCTTGGGCCAGTCATTCTCTCTCAGCTTGAGGCGTGCCCACACGGCACGAGAGGCAGCAAACCGGCGGCGAGGTAAGTTAGAACCCACCCCTGGTCATAAGTCAGTCCTGATATGTGGACAGATACACACTATTAAACTAAGCTGTTGAGAAGTTATCTGTCTGAACCACATAGGTGACTTTAGAAGAGGAATGCCATAGCTAACAAAACAAATATTAAGTCCAGAAAGGAAGAAATCATAAGAAAGAAGCTTAAGTTGACTGCACATTAGTTCTCTTTGGTATAAGAGGGTGAGAAAGGAAAACACAGTCAGGATTTCACAGTTCATTTCCTGGTGCCTATATTGATGAAATGGAATTCTGGGATCTCTTATGGTGTCCGTTTCCTGACCTGGGCATACTCAGAGTTTTCTCTCCCCTGCATAATGCTGAATTGTTGTCAATTCCTTTCCTTTTCTTTTGACAGGCAGTCTAAACCGAGGAACTGGACTGTCCGGATAGCTGTGTTTTTATTGCCCAGAGGCTCCCCATTCTGGCACATTGCTACTCTCTTAAGAAACTTTGCTTCATCCTGCATAGACATTTTTCCAGGATTCCCTTCTTAGAATTGTTTGTTCTTGGAGGGCTTATCTGCTGCAGTTTCAGTGTTCAAGCATCTAATCTGAATAACATGTCAAAAATATGTATCTGAAAAAAATACTCTATTCTACTACCACCCCACAAAATCCAGATATAAAGGCTGAATGTCACACTTCAGTCTTTCATAAATTTTGTTTATACTGTATATTATTAATTCACAGACAATGGTTTCCTTATTTAAATATTGTTAAATCTAGGACTACTTCTTAAGTGGATCATTGTTGAGGGGGAATCATTTATTATACAGTAAACTGTTTAGGACCGAAGAAAATTGAACAGAAGCCCTGCTTATTCAAGTTTTGTTTCTTAAGAGTTCTAGAGAGTAGAAACACCTCATGTTTAGAGAAAACTGCATTCAGAATTGCAATTTAGGGAGGACACTTAATCTGTTCCTATATTTTCAGACTATAGGTCAGATTTTTCCCATCCTAATATCTTCCAGATAGATTGGTTATTAAATGAAGGTTCAAACTCCCATAATTTGCAATCCTAGTAGGAATTACAGACCAGCCCAAATGGCATCAAATGTGTAAAGATTTATGAGATTGAGTTATGCAGTGTCTAAACAAATCCTTTTATATTTTCAGTGGATAGGACAAAACTTTCTGTTACTCTTAACCAGGTTTCCAGTCAGATGTGGAAACCCAATGTAGTTCAATCTATATACTTATAAAGACCCTTTCCGCTTCCCTTAAATGAAAACATAATTTAACAATTTTGGATTGACTCGCAACTTTTGTAATTTTATAATCTTCAGTGAGTGACACTGAGATAATTGTAGCCACCTTGTACTATGAGAGTTATGGGGTTTTATGAAATTATTATCATCTTCCAGTTGTGTATTATGAAATTGGCTTGTAACAATAAGTCAGATGATTTGTTACTTTCTTCACTGTCCCACCATAAAAGCAAGAATCAAGTTCTTGATTGTTCTGTATTAACCAGATGAGTTCTGTATTAACCACATGTGTACCGGGCAGCTGCTCTCCTGGTTTCTGGTGCATGCATGCGCACCGACCAGCTGGTTTTCATGAGTGCATGCACGCCAGAAACTGGAAGACCAGGTGGCTGGTGCGCATGCATGTGCCAGAAACATATGCACACCAGGCAGGCGCACACATGCACACCAAGCAGCTGCTCTTCCGGTTTCCGGCACACATGCAAGCTCCCATTTCAGCACTCGGTGCCAAAAAGGTTCACCAACACTGTCATAGACCATTATCACAGCCTTCATGTTATTTCATTTACCATGATGGAGTGAATATTTCCTAGGATTACAGCTTTTAATGGAAAAAAATGGGTTTCAGGTTACAGGTCTGTGGCCCTGCTATTGCTGGGGACTGTGCCATCTTCATTCAGTCTTTGTTGTGTTTCCATCTACTGAAAACAATTTAGCATTACAGTACAAATTTCAGTAAATCTTAAGTTTATATTTTGTTCTCTTTTTCTCAAATATGACACCAAAGAAACAAAGAAATTATGTTTCCTTTTTACATGGATTGCAACTTGGTGTTACGTTTAATAACAATAACTCATGGGCACATTACTGCTTCTTTAGATTAGCAGTCCCCAACCTTTCCAGTTTGGCAGCACAGCCTAGCATGGGGGGGAAGTGTGTGAGTGGCAGGTGCACATGCACACATAGCTCCATTTGTTCAAATGACACCCACGCCCTCCACTCACACAAATAGAGCTTTGTGCACAAGTGGAAGGTACTTGCACTCGTGCTTGCACACAAAACCTCACTCATGTGAGTGCAAACGCCTTCTGCCCATGTGAATGTAGTTTTGTGCATGAGCACAAACATTCTCTGCTCACATGAGTGGAACTTTGCACATGTGTATTCACTTGCCTGCCGCTTGCAAAAGTGGAGCTTCACATGTGCATGCTTGCTCACTTCTCCCATGGTTTTGAATAGACCGATAGTGGACCCTGGCCTAGGGGTTGGGGCCTCCTGCTTTATATTATTGCAGGATGCTGTATTTGTAATTGCCTCTGAAGATTATCTAGAAGCATGAATCACATGCATTCTAGATCACAAAGGATGAATGCTAGAGCAGTCAGAAAATCAGCACTGTTGCTTTGTTGCTCCTCCATTCTAAAAATGAACACAACTGAATTTGTCTCACTTATTTCAGCAGTGAAGATATGATGAATATCTTCCCCATTTAACCACTAAACATCATCAATGCTCCTTTTTTTTAATGCATGTCCTTTGCTTTTGGTATCACCAACAAATGTATTTATGCTTATTGAGCCTCATTCCTAGACTTAGCCGAAAGGAGCAGAACGCTTGAAGTTTGTTTTCCACAACACCCATAATTGCTAATACTGGCAAGGTAGAGACAAGATTAAAGGGTCTCCAAACATTTGAATGCAGGAGCTAGGATTGTCAGTTGAAAAGCTGCTACCCCCAAATTTATTACCGTTCTCTTTTTATATAATTTTACTTTGGCTACTTTGAAGTGGTACCTCATATATTTTGGGAGATTTGGTGCATCAACCCAATTTAAACTTCCTTGACAGAGTAAATAAATAAATATGCATTTGACCAAAGTTAAATAATGCCCATGCTTAATCCAGAGTAGGCCCTCTGACTATTGTGGCAGATTTCCATTTGGCAAGTTCATCTAGGCTGGGATTTCAGATGAAACAATATAGGAAGTGTTTCAGTTTAAAGATCAAAGTCTTCAAAGTATTTGCAGAGAAGTTCAGTTCAGTTGCCACTCATATTGAATATTTCAGCTATCAAGGAGACTCTAAAATATGTCCTTGAATATTAAACTGAATGTTCAAGTACCACACATATTTCATGGTACTTATATGTTTCTTCTCTGTCTTCTTTTTTCCATAGGGGAGCACATCGAACGAGGGACAGTGGGAACAAATAAACCTTCTTGTCAAAAAATGCAGCAGTGCTAATAATTAAAAAGAGAAAATGCATCAGGCAGGGCCATCTATTTCACTCCTTGCTTTAAAGAAAAGAAAAGAAAAGTGTGCAGTAAATAATGTGAAATGACAACCATTCATTCTGGAACAGGGTTTCCAAGAACAGAAGATTATTTAAAGCACAAGAAGTGTTGTGGACAAGGGAAAATATTTTGGGTGTATCTTTTGTGCACTTGGGCATATATTTCCTCTGTATCACTTCCTTTGAGGAATCATTTTTGAATAAAAGAGACCTTCTACAATTCAAGTCTTATTTAGCATTTAACTGCTCCACCATCAAATTAGCAGGAACAGCAAAGGCTAAAGCTAATAAGAACTAAATGTACTCCCCTGAAATGAAATGAAGAATGACAAAGTGAAATGCACGTCTTTTGACAAAATGTCAGTAATTGCCCCATTTTGGCAGTAACTGAAGCAGGCAGTACCCCAAAATAACTACTGAGGAAAGCACCTGAAATGGAACTTTTCTGGCCAAAGAGGAAAAAATGTAGAGTTTAAGAAAGGGTTGGTAATGTATTTGAGCAGCAATGCTTGCAATACAGCAAGAAACTTAATTCTCTCCTCTTTCATATGAATGCACAGATCTCCATAACCAGCATGTCCAAACTGTAATTGTTACTTCCATGAGGTAAGTGTCAGGCTTAAATACTCCCTTCCTCTCATGCTGTACAATGTATAAATGTATTTTTGTTTGGATAACAAACTGAATGCTGAAATAGTCATGTCAGGAAATACCATGTCACTTTCATCTTCTCTTTCAGGGAAGGACACATATTTTGAATTAGGAAAATCAAGAGGAATTCTCTCTCTTTAAACTCAAATATCAAACTGTCAAGTAAGTATGTCCATATGTATTTAATAATGTGATGGATCAGAACAATGTTGTCCATCAGCCTCTGTATGTTTCATATAGCCTGTTGCAGTATTTGCTTCAAAAATGTAAGACATTATGTCATAAATATCTGTTTGGAGAAAACATGCTAATGTCTAATTTTGAAAGAGAAAAACATTGTTATGATATATATATATATAACAATATTTTCTCTTTCTAATATATATATATATATTTTAGTAGAAGTCTTCCAACACCGTCATGTGGAGGGAGTTGAGCACCAAACCTGAAATTTTTGATTGACAGCTCTTACTGTGAAGAAATTCTTCCTAATGTCTACTATGAATCTACATCTTTGAAGTTTCAACCCATTAATGGGATGGAACAATTGAAAGGTCAAAACCTTCTACAATGTGAAAACTCCTCTAACCAGGAAGAGAGATGGACATACATGTTGCCTACAGTTCCTGGGGTATAAAATTAAAATTAATTATTGGGCAGTATCTCTTTGATTAGAGACAACATGCTGAACCTGGTGAGAGTAAGCCAGCAGATACAGATAAACTAATTCTTGGTCTCAAGCTTGAATATAGGATAAAACGCTTCTGGAATATATACCAATGGGATCATGTATCTTCTAATGGAATTCACATACTAAAATGGAGCTTGTCCATATTTATATAATAGTCATACTCTGTGAGTCTTGGAATAAGATCACACATGTTAGCTAATATGCCCCATGTTTGAAATTCTTGAAATGGTAGCATTTTCAGGTTAAAATAATGAGTAGTATAATAAGCTAAATATGAAAATGTTAGGATCTTGAAAGGACCATATTACAATTATTCCTTGGCAGATATATCTTATACCTCAGATTATCTATATGATTATTCTCATATAGTACAGTACTTTATGCACCTAATATAAAACAAATGTATAAATCCTTCACCCTACTTTACTGCTGTTGAATAAATAATAGGCTTGGAATTTTTCACCAAGAAATCCATTTTCAATCATAACTAAAATATTATCAAACTAAGAACATATTCAATCCACTTTTATCTATTTGTTTCAGTTGCCATTTTTTAAAAGATACTACTAGGACACCATCTCACCAAGTTGCCATCAAGATAATAACACTTTAAAATAGTTATCTCTCTAAATTCAGAACTGGAATTACAAATCCTCATAGGATATGTATTCCAATGATATATTCACACTAGCTGTCTTGATTTAATTGATTCTGTGTCATCACATTGTTCTTGACTCCTAGATAGGTTTTCACCATGATGATCTGTCCCTTCAACTCTTCCTATTGCCTTTGTAAGTAAATCCATCCAGCTTGCTGCTGGTCCTGCTCTTCTCTCTCCTTCCAACTTTCCCACCATTAGACCCTTCTCTGTAAAGCTAGGTCTTTGTATAATGTCTGCAACATGCCACTGGTGAGATAGACATTCCATAAATAAATAAAGCTTTATTGTCATACTTTACTGTATATTTCAATTTTTAAAAGTGTGTGATTAGATTTGCTTCACTTTTAACCTCCAAGAAGATCCTTTTAATTAAAAACAGAACTTCAGTCTCTTTTCAAAATGTAAACTCTTCAGGGAAAAATGCATATCCTTAATCAAACAATTATCTGTCATGCATTTGTTATTTGCATATTTCTTTCTTTTCTCTCTTTTCTGTTTATTTTATAATTTTTCAAGATCCATGTTGCTTCACAAACATCATATAACCCAAGTTATCATAAATAAGATTTGTAGTTGTAGCTATAATTTAGAATTATGACATCCCACACCTCTGGCCTTGAATATCACCTTAGGGGCTATATATCAAATTAGCTCCTCTATAAAGGGAGGGTTTCAATCTTGGAAGAGGAAAGGGTATTTTGGAACTTTTTCCATGACCACTATTCCTATCAGCCTTCAAGAACAGATTTTCCAATATCAGAACCATTACTTCAGTTAAGTCTCAAAAACTCTATGAAAGGGGTTAGACAGGAAACAAGTTATGGAGAATGCAAAGGAGTGTCTATAAAATGAACCAGTTAACTCTGTAACCTAGTTGACATATCTGGGTAGAGAAAATTGGCATCATGTTGAAGGCTATCTATGTATGTACAAATCCCCTTTGGGCTTCTGCCACTAATATATTGGGGGGTCAACATGCACATTATAGTCTAGATGATGGGGCCAGCCAAAATATTCTAGAGAACTCTTTTTTGAGATAGTCATTTGTACTTTTCAAATTAATAATAAAGAAAACTAACATCTTCAACTAGAACTAGGCCTTTCATATAAACAAAACAACAACAACAATTGTTAGAGATATACTGATTCCTTCAGCCGCATGTCAAAATAAAGAGTAGTGAGCATTAAATATTTCAATTTTTATAAGGCATATTTTGTAATATATGCTGTAATAAGATATTAGTCCTGAGCAAATACCGATAATTTGACAAGGCATTCTGAATCTGAAACTTGAAGCCAAGTGGCAACAGTAGGCACTCAAAGACTCAATATGACTATCTAGAACAGGTGCCAGCAACCTGTGGCTTTGGAGACACATGCAGCTCTTTTGGCCCTCTGCTGTGGCTCCCTGTCTGGTGATCCCACTACTGGCTGGCCCCGCCCATCGCTCTCTCCTCCCAGTCGCTCTTCGCCTGGCATGAGAAGGTAAGGGCGATGGCGGGGGATGGAGAAGTGGCCAAGGCAGAGACAGAGAGAAGCAGATAGAGGGGGGGAGAGAGAGATGTCAAAGGAGTTTTGTGGTTCCCGGTGTTTTTTAACAACCAGTTCTCTGCCCTAATGACCATCTGGGTAGGTGTGGCTAGGGGATCTTGTGACTGGTAGAAGTAAGTGATATTGAGTTGTCCATGCCCACCCAGGTTTTGTGGCTCCTAGTGTTTTCTTTTCTGTGGGAAATGGGTCCAAATGGCTCTTTGAGTGTTTAAGGTTGCAGACCCCTGATCTAGACATTATCCTAAATGATCTTCTGGTCATTTTTGTTAAAATAACTGGAGAAGGGAGTAACAGCTGAATGGAATATCCTGTCTTCTAATTATTTTAGGGAACACTTGTAAAGTCCTAAAATTTTAGGTACAGGATATTTGAGAATTATCCTATTTGTTTCTTTATGACAGAATTTAACCCCATATTCTGTCTCTTTCAACTAGGGAAATTACAACAATAGCAATAGCTTAGACTTATATACCGCTTCGTAATGCTTTACAGCCCTTTCTAAGCAGTTTACAGAGTCAGCATATTGTCCCCAACAATCTGGCTCCTCATTTTAGCTACCTTGGAAGGATGCAAGGCTGGGTCAACTTTGAACCTGGTGAGATTTGATCTGCCAAACTGCTGGCAGCCAGTGATCAGCAGAAGTAGCCTGCAATACTGCACTCTAGCCACTGAGCCACCGTGGCGCAATAAAAATGCAGAGTATAAAACATAACAATATTAATATATATTATGCTCATTACAATAATTATCAGTTAAAAGACTGGTGAAAGAAATGTGTTTTTACCATTTTTTCTAAATATAATTTGTTTATAGCAATGTGTTCAGACTATTGATTTCTTTATTGCTAGAACCCTAAAATGTCAACAATCAATTTTGTGGTGGAAGAGCTAGAAAAGACTGAACCTTCTATTTCTAAAGAAAAAAATTAGAAACCATACTTTCAGTATAACTTGTCATGTGTCATTCTTTGTTTTTGGTTTTGTCCTGGATCAAATTTTCCTAAAGTGCCAAATTTTAAAAGTCTGTAAAGAAATCTGAAAGGCAATTCTCACACTTTTGGAAATATGGTTAGAAGTATCATCATACCATGAAAGTTTCTTGCAATACTTCAAAAAATATCATCGGATACATGTGTTTAATTCCATTCCTTGATGGAGGGTGTCTTTGAAATCTATTCAACCAAATTCAACCAGGTATGATATACTTGTAATAAATATCCAAAGTTTTAGTAAGGTAAGTTTTTTTTTCCTTATTAAATATTGAAACACTACAATTTCTTTGTAATTATGGTACTTTTAAGAAAGGAGTTTCTAGAGAACTCTTCTTCCTTTCCTTTCTTTTCTCTTCTCTTCTCTTCTCTTTCTTTCCTTTCCTTTCCTTTCCTTCTTTGATTATTGCAACCCTCCAAGAATCTGGACAGGCATGAGATAATTCATTGCCCATACATCCTGAACTGTAGCTTCTTTCCAAATGATATTTCCGGAATGGAAAGTTAACAGATCCAACGTATGACAATTTTGTAATCCTAGCTCCTCCCTTAGCTGTAAGTCTCTAATGCCAGGATGAACTCATGTGGAAGAGTAAGATTTGCTTGAGTATCATCTTTAAATGTGGAGTGTGAAACAGTTGGGAGACCTGTTTTTAAAAGTGTAACCTGAACCACTGGAAACCAGAACTCGCAGTGGGGCTTAGCAACAAAATCAACAATATAGAGATAGTTTATGACATGTGATCACTAGTGCAGAAACAAGGTTGCTTAAATATAGATTCGGTAAGTATTAGAGTATTTCTGAGAAGTACACATCAAGCCTGAGACAGATGCTGCTAATACATTGAGAGCTTTAGACATTTATTTTTACTTTTAAATACTCAGCTATATTTATCTGAAAGATTTACCACTGCATTCCTGACATATAGGTATGCTAGTCACTTTCCACTGTCTAGACAGAACAATATACAAAACTGAAGATAAGAGCTTTGAAAGAGGAGAGGAAAAAGAAAAGTACTCTTCCTCGACAGCATGGCCCTGGATAATGTGATCTTCCTGTGGATTGATTTATAATAGCTTTCTCTTTCAAGTCATATGGGTAATTCCAGACTTGGAGCAACATACCCACATACTGCAAAACAGATGGGTGGATATCTATGTTCATCACAGCTAGTTCTATGGATTTCAGATGAAGACAATATTCAGAAATTTATATCTTTTTAGTACCAAGAGTTTGGTGAGATAGATAGATAGATAGATAGATAGATAGATAGATAGATAGATAGATAGATAGATAGATAGATAG
>JANHFT010002158.1:341136-352105 GCA_032467955.1 Pseudoxenodon macrops | reverse complement strand
ACCTTGAGCCTGGTGAGATTCGAACTGCCAAATTGCAGACAGCCAGCAGTCAGCAGAAGTAGCCTGTAGTACTGCATTCTAACTACTGAGCCACCATAGCTCTTAAAGTTGGATAAGGATATGGCACCATTTTGCATAGTAAATTAGACATTCATAACTGAAAGGTATAAAGAACAGGACCAAGTAGTGCTTTGTGACATAACTTTCTTCTAAGCTAAGCTAAAATCATCTATTGAATTGTTTTTGAGGACTTCCAAATCTCTTCCAGTCATAGATATATTTTTTTCACTGTCAAATTGGGAGTTTTCTTTGAAGGCTAGCTAACTCCATCATGTAAAAAAATTTTTTTACGTTGGGTAAGAAAAATAAGCACTTTGGATCGTTATACCAAACAAGAATTTTCCACCATAACCCATCTAAATAAACAATTAAATAAAGCGTATGTAACTACCAATAATTCCTTAAAGACTATGATGAAATTTACATTTTGTAAAAAATTATAGAAGCAAAAAATCAGGATTAGAGAATAAAGAAAAAAGTCACTGACATTTCCATATCCTTTGGGTATTAACTTGGAGAAGCCAAAATGGGAAATATATATGCTCCTTTGGAAAAAATAGTTGATATTTGTATAGCAGAATTCATTTCATAAGTGGTTCTCAACAAAGAGCAACCATGAATTCGTATTATCAGTGGGCTTTGGGGCATTTTCTTTTTAGTTGTTTGAGTGTTTGAAATCAACTCAGCTGCACGATCTGTTTATTGTTACAGATTAACATGGTATGTGTATATTACAAAGAGCACGTATTAATATCCATAGGCTTATAGTATGAAATCTTTGTGTTGACAAAGTACTGAATTTTAATCACTGCTGCAGCATTGATTCAGTGAGGCTAAGGCGATCTGACTCAAGTCTGCATTAGTTTGCCCTTCTTTTTATGCAAAAAATATTTAAGCCTTCTTTCTGGGGAATTGGGAAGATAAATAAGGCTGATATTAGTTTAAATCCATGTAACACTGAATAAATGCCTAAATACCAAGAATGAATTAAATTACTCACGAATTCCTGTTTCTAAACTGTGATCCTGGAAAATTACTGAACTTATTTAGAAAATGTTAGGCTGAACAAGGCTAGTCCTGCCATCAGGAACGGTGAGGCTGTCTTAGGCATTGGGTGCTGAACTATTGAGAGGGCAGGGGTATGAAGAGTTTGCATTCAGAACTGTATTTTCCATCTATCCTCTGTGTGATAGAGAATGCAATTCCACACCAAATCCTGTAGCACAATCCATCTGATTCAAACTTGTTGCAAGAAATTGCCAGGATATCATCCTAATCTTTAACCCGAAGTAAGAGCAGCCCGGGCTGGCTCTGTGTGTGTAAGTTTTGAACAAAAACTGAAACAAGAACTATATTATCAGATAAATAAAGGTAAAGAGTGAATATTTTTTTCTCAATCATAACATCAAAGTGTGGAAGGGAATTTAGAGCACACTGTTTCTATCTTGTTCTCAGTCATCATGATTCTTAACTACCATAATTTCAGTCAATATAATATCTTTGATGACACCCTTGTAATTTGCTGAGACTTCTTGGAGCTAACAGTCAACCTACAGAAGTACTGAAGAGATGAATATGCATCTCTCCCATGGTTAGTTCTCTGTAACTGGTTTGATGTGTTTACTTGGGATACAGAATTTGGAGAGAAGATGATCAATTGGATTTGACTGCATCCTAAGAGTTGAGGGAATCTGGAAAATTAAATGAATTAATATTTGAACAAAAAAATAATGGCTGAATTTAAATATATTTAAATTAAACACAATCAAACCTAATAGTAACCATATATTTAATAAAGCTTACCTTCTCT
Source organism: Pseudoxenodon macrops (assembly GCA_032467955.1). Taxonomy (NCBI): domain Eukaryota; kingdom Metazoa; phylum Chordata; class Lepidosauria; order Squamata; family Pseudoxenodontidae; genus Pseudoxenodon; species Pseudoxenodon macrops. The sequence goes on along the minus strand of JANHFT010002158.1, from coordinate 350,235 downwards.
CATATTGAAATAACAATATTGTTATTTCAATAAGGGGTTTGGGGGGAATTTATTCAAAGCTTGGGGGGCTTCATACAATTTTGGTTCTGAGTGGCTTAAAACAGTAAAAACATGATTGAGTTAATCTCAGTTTCTCTGACTATATGAACACACCCATGCAACTCTCTTTGTGTGATAGGAAAGTGTTTTCCATTTCATTTTTTATAGAAATGTGTTTCCAACCTCCCTGTGTACTTTTTACTCCTGAGATTTCCTGGAGATCATCAAAATGTTAACTAGAACCAGCTTTTGAATAGCCCATGTGAGCTAATGTAAGTGTCCTAAAGCAGGGGTCTCCAACCTTGGCAAATTGAAGCCTGGAGGACTTCAACTCCCAGAATCTCCCAGCCAGCTTTGCTTTAACCCTGGAGTTGAAGTCCTCCAGGCTTAAAGTTGCCAAGGTTGGAGACTCCTGTTCTAAAGTCAGCTAGTTTCCTAATAGCCCCATCTGACTCCATTTAGATCAACCACAGTAAGAACACTCAATAAATGAACTGAACATGTGGTATGACCAAGTTGACCAAGTTGACAACATTCTAATTTCAACAGGAGGATGCCTTATTGATTTATAGAGTAGTCGAGGGAGCTTTCTATTTTTTTCTTCATCTTTTCTTTTATTCCCTGTAAAATTGAATACTAATTCATTTTACAGTGATTATGTGAGGATGGCAGAGCAAAGATCTGAGTGGTTGCAAACGTGTAACAGTGATGAAAGAATATGATGCAAATTCATCCCAACCCCTTTAACAATACTATTTTTAATTTTCTTAACAGCTGACAACAAAAGTATGCTTGAAAAAGATACAGGATTGGAAATATTGAAGATTGGCATGGAGAAGGTAAGTGAATGCAGCGTATCTTCTTATCTAAATCCTTTGATTTATTGTTTGATGAAATCTTAACTCTCTTTAATGTTTGTAGGTAAATTGTGTTAACCTTCCTAAAGGCTTTTACATTTTTCTGATTATTAAATTCTTGCTTCTGTCATAATAATGTCCTATTTTATCAACCATATAAGTAAATCATTATAGCTTTTAAGAATTTTCATGGCTTTGTCATATGTTTGCAACAAGATTCCCCAGGACCAATAATGCAATTGGTGAGTCGATTATTTCCACCTGTTTTAATTAATGCTGTGTTTCAACTTCAGAACCACCAAGATTTAAATTTAGGATAATATATCCCTTGATATCCGGACATATTTTTTTGTGAACTACTTACTAATTTTCTATGCTTTTATGATTGTTTTAATTTCCAATGTACATGGTATACTCTTTTAAGGCAACACTCCTGTTGAAATTAGAATAGCATATCTCTTATAAAAAATAATACAACCTGTCAAAACAAAAACAGATAGCAAAATCTGCTATTACCGTAATTGTGTATATGATGGATATATTAATGCTGTTTAATGCTGTAAGCACTCAGTTCAATCTTCTTCAACCTGCTCCTCTCCAATTCATCTGGAGTTACTGTTCCCAGAATTCCAGGACTACCTAGCCACCATAGGCCCAGAAGTCGGCCTTCAGAGTTGAACAGTTGCACCAAAATATTAACAGAGCAGCAGCTACGATTGTGAGAAACATGTGAATTGAGAAAGAGAGAAAAGAGGAGTGGGATTCACACATTGCATTAAGCTGTAATATAATTTCTTTATTTGGGGATTAGCTTGATGAAGGAATCATTATGGCTTTTCATATTAAGTACAAATCTGGTCATGAGGATGTATTCAGCAAGCTATGTTTTTTTTTTAATGGCTTAACATTGTGTGAAGAAGTAGGAGAGTTTCAGAAAACCAGCTATGAACTCCTGGATGGCTGATTAGTTGGTCAGCCACCTGGACCAATTGCAAAATAGATGAGGTGCTGCTACGGGGAATCTGCTTATCCACCTCTAGATTGCTGGAGGCTCGACTTGCACATCTACATTGGCCAGTGTCCTGGGAAGTATGTCTTTGGAGAAGCGCAAGAAGATTAAATGATAATCTTAAGTCTTTTCATTGTAAAACTTTCCGTTGCAAAATCAACCACCAGCATGATGTGGGTTTTCCATGACAATCAAGCAACCCGTATTACTGAGATGATATGTCCTACACAAAAACCTCAAACAAACAATATTGTGGCACCGGCACAATGTGCAAACCCAACCATGGCCTACAGAACTCAACAGAGCCTTGTGTGGGTCAGAGATGGTGCAGTTTCACTGTAAATAGGTTAGGTAAATGTTAGGTTTCCTGCTGATTTCAATGTTGTTGGTTTTAGTGTTGCTATATTCTTACTTTTTTTTAGTGAGTTTAATGCTATTTAACCTTTTCGGTAAGCCATATTGATTTTTAAAATAGTATTCAAATAATTAAAATGAACAGAGAAAAGGGAGACGTGAAAATTGACTTCTTGTTTTGCATATAAGTTGAAAATGGGGTTAATGTATTCTTCAAATTTATCAGTGTTTAAAATGAAGCTAAAATATGGGACTCTTGAAATTATGATATTTGTCTGATCTTAAAGCTTCTTTGAGGACAAAGAAGTGGTTTTTTTAAGAGGTTGTTAATTAACATGTGCATCTAAACCACAAGTCTTAGAAAACATCCCTGTAAGTGAATCAATAGCACTTCCTTCAAAATAATGTATTTAAAATTGGGATGTGATTGTAAAAGGTAATCAGCCCTCGAGCAGTTAAGTAGGTTAGTAACTTTTCAAGTGCAATTCTCATTTTATTGAGGTTGGCCAAAGTGCTCCTCAGACCTTTCCTGAATTGGCATCTGTGCTTGAAGGATGCAGAAGAGAAATTTCTCTGATCCAGGAGATGCCTCCTGGAGGCAAACTGTCAGATTATTATCTGCCTAAATGTAATTAAGAGAGGAAATCTGAAGCATAGCAGATAATTGTGAAAACACATCTTCAAGGTATAATGCAGCACCGTTATATGGCTCAAGGAAAATTAGAAAGAGAATCACAAATAACAAGAAAGTATTCACAGTCATGTAAGAGTAGCAAACCCCCGAGACATCACCCCTCACACATCCTAATAAGAAGAATGGCAACCTATGTCCAAGAAGCACAGATTGTCATTTATGTTGATTCAAACACAGCCACTGGCTTTGGATGGTGGTCACAATCCAGGTTGATGGTGATACTTTAGATGAACCTTTGTCATTTACTGCAGTCCATAGCAGGTGGCATGCTATCATGATTTTAATTGGAATATTAAATTGGAACAGCTCCTGATATTACTATATAGGTTAGATAATGCTTAATTCTGTTAATATTGCCCTAATCTGTAATTGCTCTTTATAAAAGGAAAATAACAGCAGAATAGATCATCCCCAGGCAAACATTTTAACTTCTGTGTTTGTGTTTAATAGATGGTGGATTAGTGGATAGTGATGGGTATGCACATCCAACATAAAAGTATTTATTTCTACACAACAATGCCTAGATCTGCAATTTTGTCTACTAGCTGACAAAACAGCTATTGAAGTGCTTCATATCCAAGGATGCATGTTAAATTCTTTGGAAGAAATGAAGTTTGAGGCATAATTGAATTGAATTCTTTATTGGCCAAGTGTGATTGGACACACAAGGAATTTGTCTTTGGCGCATGTGCTCTCAGTATACATAAAAATACAAGATACATTTGTCAAGAATGATAAGGTGCAATTATAAGAGACAGAAAGCAAGACAAAGCTTCAATCTTGAGACTCTAAGATTCTTAAACATTTTACCAATTTGTCAAGTTTCCTTTATTATTTTGTCAATTAAGCATGAAAAGACGTTAAAGACAATTACATTCCATTACGCCATCAATTTATTCTGTTATTATTTGTCCAATACTGATGTTTTGGCTACCTCTTTTGGAAAATTAACTCATTAACACTGAAAACTTTTACAAGAAAAACCATAGAATGACAGAAACATTTGCAAAGAGAGATATGAGTAAACCAGCTATCCAACTGTAAGGATGAAGATAAAACATCCATTAAGTATTTCAAGCTGCAGTTAAAATGTTAACAGTTTTACATTAACAAATAATAAAACCTGGAGTTTGGAAATGAAGAAAAATGCAAGAAAATGTGCACATTTTTAAACCATTGTATTGATGCTGATTCTAGCCAAAAATATATATGCTTAAACGGTTAGGGAGAAGAACATGAGAAAGCAATATCCAATGAGTAGGCAGAGGAGCATAATATGATTTATCTAGTACGGTATTGCTGGATAATAGGCAGAGAAAGACAATTTAAGAAATAGGTTTATTTTTATTTCATTCTGATTTTGTAGATCACTCTATAAAATTAAATGTGTTTATATTGATGGTGTGCAGATCATGTGATTATTCTTTAAGGAATAATAACAGTAAAGTGCTATCACAATTGAGAGTTGAGAAACAGGGATTAATGGAATGAAATATTGTTCTATATCCATTTAACCTGTACAACAAACATAAGAATGGTAGGTTTAGAAAATACTGTACTTAGAATTAAAAGTTTCAACATGGAATTTGAAACACTATCAATTCAAGACATAAAGGCCTAAGCAAACAATAACTAGATCTTCTGTGGTATCTCTAAAATCATCTACACATTTCTTAATCAAAAAACAAACATGTCAGAAAAGGCAAAGAGCTAAAAGAGAGAATGTGTGGCTATGAATGATCATCGCTATTTGAATTTGAATTAATAAAATATGTCAACATCCCTGACTTATACAAGGTAAACAAGCTGCTAATGCAACTAATGTAGAGTTTAGAGCTAATTGTGACTTCAATCAAAAAACCTTGCACAAAAATGTGGTCAGCATAGGTTAAGTTTAGCAAATCACTAATATTCTATGTAATTTGCTTAAGAGATTTCTTTTCGCTTATTAGCACTATGTGGAATTCGTGAATATCCTATATAAAAGGCACCATACATTCACAGTGGGGATATCAGATAAGCCCCTTGGCTAGGATGGCATTGCAGATATATTATACATAGAAAATGGCAGATTTCATCCCTGGGATCTTGAATTCTTTACCTGAACAACCTCTGCCATGCAGTGAACAATATGCTGATTCAGACTTGATGGGATCATATGTCCTGTAAAACAATATGTGTAGACCAGTAATAGTTTTTAAAGCAAGCTCTTGCACGGATAATGAAATGAAAATGAAAAACAACCCCTGAACATATTTGTGTATGGATACTTCCATCCCATAACAGAGTGTAAGAAACTGCACAGTGTCTCAAATACTACAAGCTCTGCTTTAAAGAAAAATAGGCGGTAAAAAACTTATCAAATAGTTTCACAAATGAAGCCGAAAATAATGGTGCAAAATCGAATTTGGGTTGATCACTGATTTTACAAGTCTTTTCTGGCAATATGAACATGATTAAAATGTTCTAGTTTACAAGACAGTTGTCTGAATGTAATATAATATAATACAGCAAAAACTGCCTATTGGAAAGTGTCAGTGTCATACCTATTTTATTTTCTCTCTCTCTCTCCTTTATTTTTTTTTAAAAGTAGGATTGGCAACAGTAGTATGTTTTTTCCACTTTCTTAACTTCTCTTAAAGATTACCAAAATTGTGATTGCATTTGGAGATATTTATATGGAGCGGCAGCTAACTGGAATGACATACTTCTCAAGATACTGAAGTTAAAAGTCTGATACATACAAATGCACACACCATACACAGAAACACAACTAGGTTTAATCCTGCTATGCACAATGACAAAGATAAACATATGAAAATATTATATGGAAGATGAAACAGAAAATCCAGAGTGGAAGGATCAGATCAAAGCTTTCACGTTTATTTCAATGAAGCATATATCTATTCATCTGGAATTTAGTTAAAATGAACAAATTAAACCTGACTAGTTATTCATCTGCACCCATTGGAGCAGAAGGAAGAAAATGACACCAGAACAATTTGTAACTGTCTAATATATTATCATCTTTCACTATCCCTTAATTAGCCGTTATTAATTTTATCAAATATGAAGTCCACTGGCATCATATAACATGATATGTAAGGAGAAACGGAATTGTTAAGTCATTAGATTTTAGCAAGTTGACTCAACCTCTTAGCTTCTGTATGTGTGTGTATGTATGTATGTATGTATATATGTATGTGTGTGTGTGTGTGAGAGAGAGAGAGAGAGAGAGAGACAGACAGACAGATGCGGTGGAGCAGTGGCTAAGATGCTGAACTTGTTGATCAGAAAGGTCCGCAGTTTGACGGTTCAAATCCCTAGTACTGTGGAACAGAGTGAACTCCCGTTACTTGTCCCAGCTTCTGTCAACCTAGCATTTTGAAAGCATGTAAAAATGTAAGTAGAAAAATAGGGACCAACTTTGCTGGAAAGGTAACAGCGTTCCGTGCCCCTTCGGCATTCCATGTGCCTTCAGCATTTAGTCATGCCAGCCACATGACCACAGAGACGTCTTCAGATTTGAAATGGAGATGAGCACCACCCGCTAGAGTCTGGAACGACTAGCACATATGTGCGAGAGGAACCTTTACTTTTTTATATTCAGGGATAGGATTGAATTTTTTTTACTACTGGTTCTGTGGGCATGACTTGGTGGACACGGCGTGGCTTGGTGGGCGTGGCAAGGGAAAGATACTGCAAAATACCCATTTTCTCCCAATCAGCTGGGACAGGAGGCAGAGAATAAATGGAGATGGGGTAAAGTCAGAGGTGGTATTTATCGGTTCTCCAAACTACTTAAGATTTCCGCTACCAGTTCTCCAAAACTGGTCAGAACCTGCTGAAATCCACCTCTCTCTCTGTGTATGTGTGTGTACATTCTGTCTCTCTCTGTCTCTCTGTCTCTCTGTCTCTGTCTCTCTGTATCTCTCTCTCTCTGTCTCTCTCTCTGTCTCTCTCTCTCTCTCTGTCTCTCTCTGTGTGTAGATGTAGATTTAGATGTAGATGTACAAAACCAAACAGGCAGTTAGGCTTCTTTCCTTCTCCCGCCCCCATTCCTGATCCTGCCTTTCTTCCACCAAACAGGCAGTTAGACTTCTTTCTTAGGGGGAGCCTGGAACTCCCATGTAGTGCATCCCCAGGTGGCAGATTGGTTACCCCTACCCAGTATAGCTTTTATGCTATAATGGTGGGTTGGAGGTAATCAAATACCTCCCATGGACCAGCCTGGTGAGTGGCAGCTTTCTCATCAGTATCGACTGAAGGCAGAGACCTCATTGGTCAGAACGGCTTCAGAAGAACAGCACATGGTTTTGTGGCAGCCACTTGAGCAACATGTGCACAGTGGTATAGAAAGCAAAGGGAAGACTACTACACTATATATTTCCCAGGAAAATAATGTTAATGGAGGCAAAACTAACAATGGCCCTGAGTACAGGCGCCACTTAAATGGGGCAGGGGTGCTAAGAATCTCCCACTCCGCTATAAGCATGATAAACCCAAAACTACAAATTGGAGCATGGACCTGAGAGGCCAAATGAATCTGGGAAAACACACAACATTATCCAAGAAATGTTAAAATACAGTATCTCTGTACTGAGAGTGAGTGAAATGCGCTAGCCTGAAAATGGAATGTGTAGAATAAGAGATTATACTATCTACTACTCTGGTGAAAATAGTAAACATCATTAAAATGGAGTAGCTATAATAGTAAACAGTCTTGTAAATAAATGCATCAAGTCCTTTATTCCTGTATACGATAGAGTGATAATGATCCAAATAAATAGTACTCCAGTAACTATGAATGTTATACAAGTTTACACTCACACAGCTGACAGTGATGAGGAGGATTTAGAGAAGTTCTAAGAAGATATAAGCAGTGTATTGAAAACCCTAAAAAGTAATGATATCACAATACTCATGGGGGACTTCAATGCAAAAGTGGGAGAAGGAAATGATGCTCCCGTATTTGGAAACTTTGAAATGGTAGAGGTGACAGATTTGTAGACTTCTGCAAGGAACATAGGCAATACTTGATTAATACTTTTTTCAAGTTACCAAAAAGACGCCTCTACACATGGAGATCACCAGCAGATACACGAAATAATATAGTATGGAACTAAATTGACTAATTTACAATAACCAAAAGATTTAGAAACTCAGTAAAATCAGCAAAGACATACCCAGGCACAGATGTACCATCCAATTGTAATCTACTACTTGCTGAAGTCCAGATGAAACTAAAAAAGATGAAAAACCCAAATCCTCCTAAACTAAGAATTGACAGTGACTTCACCATTAAACATGGAGACAAGATAAAAGAAGAACTAGAAATTCATTTAAGAGAAACCAACAACTAAATAATGAAGATGTACAAGTGAATTGGAATAAATTTAAAAATGCAATACTAGAGATAAGAAACTCAAAACAAACAGAAAGGTACCACAAGAAACGACAGTGGATGATGGATGAAATTCTGCATCTCATGGATGAAAGACGCTCTTATAAAAATGAAAACAAAGAAAAATACAATGCATTGCAGAAAACAATTAGAAGAAAAATTCGACTGGCAAAAGAAAAGTGGTTTGCAAAGAGATGCAAAGAAATAGAAGAGATAGAACGTATTCATGATAGTTTCAACTTACACAAAAAAGTGAAAGAAGCAACAGGTGTCTACAAAAAGAAAACCAACAACTTAGTCAATAGGGAGGGGGAAATCATCTTGGATGAGGATGAAAAACTAAAAAGATGGAAGGAATATATTGAAGAACTTTTTGAGGACACTAGAGATTATATTGATATGGGAATTATAACAACTGGACCAAACATTACTATGGAGGGAATTATGGAAAAGAAATAGGAAAATAACATTGGCTATCCCGTATAAAGAGAATTTATACAAAATGTTTTATAGGTGGCATCTCCCGCCAGCGAGATTAGCAAAAATGTTCAAAAACTTATCACTCAATTGCTGGAAATGCGACTACAGATCAGGCACCTATTATCATATGTGGTGGTCCTGCAAAAAAAGCAAAAGAATATTGGCAAAAACATCAAATATGGCTAGCAGAATTAATCGGAGAAGAAATAGAATTTAAACCAGAATTATTTTTATTGGGAATTATTAATGGAAAATATAGTAA
>JANHFT010002157.1:193459-205172 GCA_032467955.1 Pseudoxenodon macrops | reverse complement strand
TGGGACTTCAGGAGGCCAAAATTGCTGTATTCAGTGTATAAGACGCACCAACATTTCCACCCTCTGTTGGGGGGAAAAAGGTGCATCTTATACTCCAAAAAATGCGGTATTTAATTTTAGGAATTGCAGACAGGTGCTCTAAGGCACCTGTTTTGCTTTGAATCCAAAGTGATGCATAGGCCTCTACTTGTCAGAGAGGTTCATGTAGCATCTGGGAACTGTGTTCATTCACTAGAAAATATTTGATTATACAAATACTGAAACTTTCAGTTCACATAGATGAGACTGAATGAATAGAACTTGGCAAAAGGAGAACTTTTTAGTTTAGTGCTCATGAAGGCATGCTTCCCATTCTCAAGGACTTCCAAGTGTCACTAAAAAAATAGAGACAGCATAATGATGAGAATTAGATTAGAAGAGGATCAATAGGCCTGACAATAAATGAAAGTAACACAGACATTATTGAACAGATAAGGAAAGATAAATTAAAGTGGACGGTGTATTCTGTAATGCTAGTGCTACATAAATGTAGGACCAAAAGAATTTAGAAAGAGCAGTAACTATTAGGAGGCCTAACAGAGAAAAATAAATGGCAAATAAACATTAATATGATACTATGAAAAGGGGAGAAACAAGTATATAAAGTTTTGGATTTTTAAATTTATTTCTGGGTCTATATATCATATCTTGAAACAAATATTTCTGCAAGACGTCGAAGAATAAATACAAAAAGATTTTCTTTTCATATATTTCTGGCTTGTGGGCTATACACAGAGCTGGATCTAAAGACCTCAAATTTCAAACAAAATCTAACTTTTATTTTTTATGCAGTTGAGGTATCCTTGGAGAGTAGTCCCATGGCATATTGGAAACTAAGGATAAAAAAGCTGTAAGAATTGTGAGGAATATGGAAGTTTAAAAAAACCCATCCTGCTTTGTTTAAAACAATTATTAGTATGGGAGAACTACAATTTTTTTAGCACTCAGTACCTGTAGCAAACCTATTAGATTCTTGTGGCAATGGAATCCCACAACAATTAGTGATGACATACTTTAGAAGTCAGACTACATTAACTGATTTGAATATGTAGTATAAAAATTGATATTCTGCATCAGATTACTTTGATGGGAGTGCTGCCATCATAAATAGGCATACCTATAGTAAACAGATACAAGACAATTCAGTAATGTATAGTTTGTACTTTGGAATAATGAATTAAATACAATAAATAAATGAGGTAAAAAATGGCTGTAATCCATATCATAGCCACCAGAAATTATTTCTAATGGACAACACCACTTTTGGGACGAACTGCAATAAAATTTGCAAATGAAGTAATTTGGGAAAGCACCTTCTTTCTTTTCATGTTTAATTCGCTTCAGTTTCATTCGTTCTACAGAAATATTGGTGCACATACACACCTACATAAAATACAGATAATTAAAAAGAGTTTAAACTAAGAATGTTAATTAAGGCTACTTGAACACAGAATCCTGGGCATCAATTCCTTTCACTAAGTCATATCATATTACTCCTTGGTTGAGGTATTAAATGCTTCCTTTGTTTGAAGCAGAAAAAAAATTCTAAACAGAGATGTATGTGTGTACATTCAGCATCAATTTAATTACTAAGATTCTTAACACAAATTAGAGAGCATTCAAAAGTCAATGCTAGACGCACATGGCTTTCATAATGGTGAGCCATGTAACTTGTAATTAATTATATTGCAAATGTCAGAACAGTAGCCATTGTACATCTAAACTGACCTGCTAAAATTAGTTATCTTTCAGCAACTTCTTTTATCATTTGTTTTTCAGCAACAGCGGCAACTTGACCTCTTGACTATAACCAACCCTGGTGAGTACGGAACAAAGCTCAGTTTCCCCCCCCTATGTTTTCTTAAAGAGATGGTTGTCTGAAAGTGTCTCTTTATCCCTTCTCTGACATGCAAAATGAAAAACACCGTTCCCCAGAAAATCTTTAACATAATAACAACTGACAGCTATATTGTGTTTGGTAAAGCCCCGGGGCAGTTATCCTTTCACGGAGCTGCCTCTTCAGACCTTTACTCTGTGAATTTGAGTGTTGATATTTCTATAAACCTCCCGGGGTTATCTTAGTGGTATGTCTGCAGGGTAGATATACTATAATTCACAAGGTATGTTCAACTATCACAGAAACATTCTGTTTAACTTTCTGTAGCAGTAGCGTTAGATATTTACTAAAAAATCAGAGGGAGCCTATATTACTTTTCTATGTTGTGGCAAGGGAGAATTGATAGTTTGATTTGGAAGATGCTTTAACTTCGTCTCTCTCTCTCTCTCTCTCTCTTTAAAAAGAGACTTCCACAAGCCTATAATGTGACATATGGCTTTTGATACATACTGTTTATTTAATATAGTGGAATTTAATCGTGCTACTAATTGTTTGGATATAACTATTTCTTGGTTCTCTGGCAAGTGCTTCAAGAAGCAGTATGATTCTTGTGGAGTCAAGGCAGGATAACTGTGATGGATTGTATCTACAAAGGGTGTGTGTGTGGTATGAATTTTACTTCAGATCCAAGCATTGTAAAGTGTTTAACATTGGGTTTAGTTCCATTTCATAATTGAAATCATATTGCTTCTCTACCTATAATGGGCAATCTGTTTTTATAAATAAGATGCAACCAAACTACTTTTCTCTAACACACACACACACACACCATTTTGTTCTGTGATATATGAAAGTGCTATATTTCTTCATTGTCTAAGTCCTGTGAAACAATGAGAGGGCAACAATTTTGTAGGAGAAAAAAATAATTCCATGGTTTAAGGGCCATTTTATATTCATGTTTGTGGTCATCAACACAAAAGAAAGTCTAATGCTTTTCTGGGAAGATTCCTAGAATTACACAGATATTATTTTGTCTTGAATATAACAACTTTAGCATGAGAGATAATTTCACCCACTCCTCACCTGCAATTGAAATGGTTTTAGAATGCAGCAGAAGGAACAGGTTTTGGACTCACCAAAGAAACACTTACCGTATATTTTATCCAGAAGCAATTGTTTTTGATTGAAGTCCTCTCTCGATGGACAAAAAACACAATGGTTACCTAACAGAGCATATAATTACTGTACCTTGCCGCTTATGGTTTGTTTGCTTCCTAATATCATTGAATTCAATGTAGGTTCTTTCTTAGAAGCACCAGAAATTATTCATTTTCTGGGGCTTCTTCCACAGGATCATTTCCAAAAACTTAATTTTAAGGGCTGATTGCTGGATTTTTTAAAATGTTGCATCTTCATTCAGTTTGTAATTATTTTTCTAGATAATCTTATTCAATCTTATTGTAAAACAATAATTATCTGTAACATTTTGAACATCTACTTTTCTTTTAAAAATGAACATAAAGTTATGAGATTAAGTCCTCATTAAGTCCTCACTTAATGACTAATTGCTTAATGACTATTCAGTAACAAGGGATTTCAAAAAAGCTACTTATGACCTGTCCTCAAAGTCATGATTGTTTCACACACACACATACACACACACGCACACATGTGGTTTTGGAATCTTGTCCCATAGTCCCATGACTACAACTTGTAGAAAACTGTAAAAATGCTTGTTGGATATACTGGATTCACTTAATGAACATACAATTTGCTTAATGATCACGGTAATTCACAACTGTTGTAAAACAATTGTAAAATCAAATCAAATCATGTGATGACCCACAATGACTGCAATGACTTATAACCAAAATTCCAGGTTCAGTTGCAGTTGTAAGTCAATCTATTTTATTAATTCATAGCTCAGAAATGCATAACTCTCATCTGACTTTAAGTTCTGATTCTGACTTGTTAAATTGTATAAAATTGCAGAAATTGTTCTTCTGCATTGCTCAGTTAATTTTCACTGGTTAAAAATAATAAGTTAACCCTCTTAGAGCAAAATGAGATGGTATGAGGGCTTTACCATTCTACTATATTGATTGAAGTTTGCTTTGCCACTGTAATATCATTGCTTTGGAAACTGCCATATAAAATTAGATAACAAGAACAGCTTTAAATATGGTTTGAAGAAAAAAAAAGTAACTTTCATTCTTAACAATTCTCTGAAAAGCTATTCCCATTACTGTCTTGATTGTTCTGTCTGCTTCTTACTAATTGAAGCATGAAAATAATGTGAACTCAAAGTCATGGAGCTATAATATACCTATTAGTAAAAATGATACAGGGTAATAAAATGTGACAGAAAGTTGTTCTCTACTGAAACTCATGCTCTAACTCTTCTTGATAATCCATGCTAATTAATACTACATTGATTCTGATCAAAATATACATCAAGTGATCCTGAATGGGTTTTCATACCAGCTTGAGTAATTACTGTTCATGTTTGTTGCTGAAAGCTATTGTATTTAAAAAATATCTTCTTAATAAAGGCTGACTCCAATGAAGGCGGGGAAAAGGAGAATGCTCTGAGTAAGACAGCAAATAAATTAGTAGAGCGTTGTGTTAATCTGTTTGCAAGGTGTAAAAAGCACTTCTAGAGATAATATTCTCTACTCAACCTATTGTCAGGAGAAGAGATTAGTTAACCAGAGGATGGTTAACATTGATTTTGTGTGAATTTACTCAGAAGCAAGTCCCACCAAGTAAAAGAAGACATGTTTCACTCTTAAATAAATGCCCATAGGACTACTGCTTTAGTATTAATGAATCAATATTCAATGGCTGGGTTTATGGAATGCATTTAATGCAGTCAGCCGTCAACCATCATAATTTCTTATTGTTGATTCTAGGAATCACACTATCCTGATCAAATAGCATTATTTCAAGGAATACAAAATGCTATCTGCTACCCCATGAAGGCTTGCGCCAAGATTATTGTCTTACATCAAATTTATGTTATTTAAATTACAGCATTACCTGGTGCTTCACCTCCATTTTCTGTATCGCTAAACACAGAGGAATAAGGATGATTTATTTTTATTTTTAACTCTGTTGCAAGTGCCACTTTTAAAATAAGTGCTCAGTGAGATTTCCGCCACAGGTGGGTTTCAGCAGGTTCTAACCACTTCTGGAGAATCGGTAGCGGAAATTTTGAGTACTTCGGAGAACCGGTAGCAGAAATTTTGAGTAGTTTGGAGAATCAGTAGCGGAAATTTTGAGTATTCAGATAACCGGTAATTACCACCTCTGACTGGCCCCGCCCCCATCTATTCTCTGCCTCCCGAGTCCCAGCTGATTGGGAGGGAATGGAGATTTTACAATATCCTTTCCCTGCTACGCCCACAAAGCCACACCACGCCCACCAAGCCACACCCACAGAACCGGTAGTAAAAAAAAATTGAATCCCACCACTGCCCATCACCCTCTGTTTTTGTCTAGTATATATTTGTGTTAATATAGCCTTACTACTGAAACATTTCTAAGAATTTTCTAAAGGAGTGGAAGCTTTATGGAAGCTATATTTCTATCTATTGTTTGTCTGAGAAGTTAACTAGCTGAAGAAAAACCAGTGCAAGTAATCCTTGACTTGCAACAGTTCATTTAGTGATCGTTCAAAGTTACAACATCATTAAAAAAAAAGATTTATAGCAATAGCACTTAGGCTTATAGGCTGCTTTACAGTGCTTCACAGCCCTCTCTAAGCGATTTACAGGGTCAGTATAATGCCCCCAACAATCTGGGTCCTCTTACTTATGACTGTTTTCGCACTTATGACCATTGCAGCATCCGATCAAAATTCAGCCACTTGGCAAACTGACTCATATTTATGACGGTTGAAGTGTCCTGGAATTCAGCTGAACCTGGGATCATGTGATCCCCTTTTGCGATCAAGTAAAGTCAACGGGAAAACCAGTTTCTCTTAACCGTGTTACAAATTTAAAAACTGCAAAGTGAAATGATTCACTTAACAACTGTGGCAAGAAAAATTGTAAAAGGGAGCAAAACAATTAACAAATGTCTCGCTTAGCAACAGAAATTTGGGGCTCAATTGTGATAACAAGTTGAGGACTACCTGTATTTTACATTTTCTAAGTGATTGAGGTTGACTTAGCCTTCCAATCAAGGTTGACTCAGCCTTCCATCCTTCTGAGGTCGGTAAAATGAGGACCCAGATTGTTGGGGGCAAGAGGCTGATTCTGTAAACGGCTTAGAGAGGGCTGTAAAAAGCACTATGAAGCGGTATATAAGTGCTATTGCTATTGTTGTTTTCTAATGACATTTTTTGCTTAGGTTTTGATTAACAAAAACTTTTTTTTAATTAATCGCCTCCCGAAACTATTCCAAACCCGAATGATGCCATGTCTTGTCCATTGAGTTCCAATGAGGAAGCAGTTCTCTCTGTGTTAAACAAGCATATAAGAGGGACATTAAGAATTGCTGGAATGGAAAACACCTCAATTAAAATACTAATACAATTGTAAATAACATTTATAGCTTTTTTTCAGTTTCAGTTATTTTTATTGCCATTTTTTTCTGAAGAGGTAAACTTTGAATTTTGGAATATGTAATTTTAATTTATTGATAATCTAATCATAACTCTGATATGACGGAACATTCTATGACAGCTATATGTATACACTATGAAGTAGAATAAGGATTTTTTTTAAATCAGAAAAATATTTTATATCTGAATATTATAATCAAAGACTGAATATTTATAAATATGACATTGTATCATCATTGTCCCTGGCATCTTTATTATTATATATAATAATTTTGTCTAGATTTCAAAACAAGTATTCAAAAATTTAAAAATACTAAGTTTTTAATAATAGTATTTAATTTCAGGCTGGATTAAAATAGTTAAAATGTTGGGATTAAATCCACAGATATCTATTTAGCTAACCAGTGATGGAAATTCATCAATCCCAGCCAAGCATAACCTGCTGTTTGCCATATAACCTTTTAAGATCTGAACTAGGAATATGCCTGTCTATCCATCTATATCAATAGGGATGCTTTTATTTCATATCTATATAATGTGTATTGTCCCACACTAATATTGATTGAAAGAACTCAGGCAAAGCAGTGTCAGCTTTTATTCCTACAGGGAAACCACTCAGCTGAATAGCAAGCCACTTAAGGTCAAATCAGGATTCATCTCACTTTGTTGCTGTGTTATAAAGTGTACAGAACAAATGCAGGGGAAAAAAGGAAAGAAAGGGGGAAAAAACAGTTGGAGCAATCCTTGTAAAGATTATCATTTTAAGGTTTCTTTAAATGCCCATTGTTCCACTAAAACAAATGATAAGATTAACCATAGTGTGTTGTACAAAAATAGTGAAAACACTAAAAGCATCTAAACAATTTAAAGAAACGAGCAGACATTTCAAAAAATTGGCAAAATACAATATGCAGCTAAGAGTATATGTAAGCAACCAAGAGGCATCCATAGCAGAGGTGGGTTCCTATCGGTTCTATCTGGTTCTATAGAGTAGGTAGTAACTCCGCGGTGACGTCACAGAGCCGATTCTGTCGGTGGCTTTGTGGGTGCCACCATCTTGGATTTTGCTTCTGCGTATGCGCAGAAGCTAGTTTTTGACTACCGTGCGTGTGCTCGCTCGCAACCCTGAGCGAACCAGCAGTAAGAAGATTCAGAACCCACCTCTAATCCATAGCTTTAAAATGGAATACAGAAATTCAAGGCAAATAGCTCCAGTTACTGTAGTTTTGAAACAGATTGTCAGAGACGAACCTGTTCCTAAGTGCAAATAATTGGAAGTTATTTCCACTCTGTGGATGAAATGTAAATGTTTATGTGTGTATTTTTAAAGTGAGATCAACCTGGATATTGCAATATACTTCACTCATAGACATTCAGCTGAAGGCAATTCATTTTCCTCATAAGGGGCATTTAAAACTAACCATAAGGTATAAAAATAGAACAAAGAGTGAAAAAATTTTTTTACAGTGTACTATTAAATACATCCAACAATAGACCTTCAAATTATATTTGCAAATGGAGATTTGAAGTGAAACTACATGATTCAATTTTACACACACTCTTGGAATCTAACTATTTATGAATTCATAAAAGTATTAATGATTTGTTTGAGAAAGAAGAGAGGGAAGCTTGTTATGCTATTATTACGATGGTCATCAGATAAGTCTATTATTAGTTGGGATAGGTGGAAAAACTGAATTGGTCAGTTGCATTATGCCACTGAAAACTAATTACAGATTTGTAATAAATAACAACTGTTCTCTCTTAATTGGCCTTTATCTCTTCTATAATATGAAAAAAAATATGGGATCTGCTTTCTCTAATAATGAATTCAAAAAGGACAACATTTTTAAAAATAATTCAGATTAGGTCTCAGAATTAAATAAGTGCTAGTGACAATTACTTCATCTGAATGAATTTATTTTCCAGATAAAATTAAAATCACTTACTCAGGAAAATGAATGCCCTGCCACCACCAGATGGATTCTTTCTTAAAGAATTAAGCTAAAAGTTCAGGCTCAGAACCATTAGTGAGATACTGATAAGGCACCAATACAGATATTTAGCCATGTGTTCCTAACTCTAAAATGCTGGGCAAAACAAATTTATTTCAAATTCAAAATTCAAAAAGTTAAATTCAACTATTCTGCACATTCTCAGTTGCTATCATTTGCACAACAAAGATGTTAACAAATTTCAAAATATTTTACTGGATCAGATTAAAGATCAGCTTTGCCAGACATCTTTTTTCTGAAACAATAGGTGTATGTCACTGTGAAAACAAAAGTAGGATTATTATAGGCATCCCATATTTGTGCATAGTATCTGGTTTAAATATGGTAGATACTGCTTCTGAATCTGGAAATCCTATGGCACTATTATGTCTTATATTCACCAACATCAATTATCAGGATTCTCAAAGTGTGTGTGTGTGTGTGTGTGTGTGCGCGCGCACACACACACACACACCCACATGTAAGAAGATGTTGGATAACCATTTGTCTGAAGTGGTGTAGTTTCTTGCCTAAGCAGGGGGTTGGACTCGAAGACCTCCAAGGTCCCTTCCAACTCTGTTATTCTATTCCCATGATGGCGAACCTATGGCACGCGTGCCAGAAGTGGCACACAGAGCCATTTCTCCTGCCACGCGGAGCCATCGCCCATTGCTCTTCTGGGTTCCGGTGCGCCGGCCAGCTGGTTTTCAAATGCACCGGCACGCCAAAAACTGGAAGAGCAGCTGCCCATTGCGCATGTGCGATAGTGCTCTCAGGCTCCCCAAGCGCTATCGCCAGCTTGGGAATGACGGTCCCTAGCAGGGAGGATCCAGGCAAGGCTGTGTGTTCAGCGCTTTCCCTGCTGGACATTTCCAAGCTGGCGATAGTGCTCTCGGGCTCCCCGCGCAGCAGCGGGAGAAGCACCGAGTGTGCAGCTTTCCCTGGATCCTCCCTGCTAGGAACTGCCATTCCCAAGCTGGCGATAGTGCTTGGGGAGCCTGAGAGCGCTATCGCACATGCGCAATGGGCGGCTGCTCTTCCAGCTTTTAGCGTGCCAGTGCATTTTAAAACCAACTGGCCAGCGCACCAGAACCCGGAAGAGCAACGGGCAATGGCTCCGCGTGCCAGGAGAAATGGCTCTGTGTGCCACTTCTGGCACGTGTGCCATAAGTTTGCCATCGCAGCTATAGGGAAACACATGCATATATCCTGATAACACTGAAAGTCACCCAAACATCATTATAACAGATATAATTTAAAACAGAGACATAAATACAATATATCTCTGAAATGTACCTATGGAAAGAGGTTTGAAATGATGCAGATAATCCATGGCTCCATAAATCTGGCCCTGTTTGCACAAGCATAAAACAGCTTTTTTGTGTGCCCCACACTCACTGTATGCAATTTGAGCCAAAGCTAGACACTGGGACTTGTTGTGTGTATCCACATCTGCATACTTAAAGATTGCATCACCGGCAGCCTCAGAGAATTCCAATCTGGAAGAAACAAAGTGAACAAAACATCATTAGGTAATTTACGAATTCTGGGCATTGTAAAGAAAAGTGGAATGATCATGATAATAATAATATCTTATTCGTTTAAAGTATAACATAAAATCAAAGAGTTATGATAAATAAGAGAAAAAGATACGGGGAAAAGAAAACAAGCACATTTGAAGAGTTCACAACACAATTATTTGTCCTCATACATTTCTCCTTTTGGAAAATAGGGTATTTCTCTCTGGTATTCATCAGCATCTCTGTTATTCTCCTTGTTTTAATAAACCGTTGCTGCTTCTACCAGAAATGGAAAAACTGACTACTCTGCCATGTTCACCAAGGTGTCACAGCTGCATGTGGAATTTAAAGAACTCTTTCGTGCCCTCTTTTCAGTACCATGGTGCTTTTGTTCCTAGAGCATCACAAGACCTTGCTGAGAATGGCTGAGAAATCTGCTTCATCTTTTCTATACTGCATGTTGAGCCATTTGTGCATTTCTATTGTGTAAGCCTTGGAATATCCAAAGATAGAATAGTCTCCTTGTGTCCAGAAACTTCTGGAGATGGACGGTGTTCAAGTTCCACTTCAGATGCTATCTTAAAAATGGAAGATGAGCTGTAAACAATAAACCTCATTCTCTTATTAAATTGGATGCTTTCCCCTATAGTCTTTATGAAAGAAACAGTCACTGGGCAAGCTGGTTTTGTCCATAATAATTTTTACTCCAATGAAACGTGCATATAATAGATATTCTATTCTTGCTGATTTTTCCTAACTATAAATATCCTGCTCTCCTTCTGAAAGACTCCTTATTCTACCCTGCCTTCCGCTCACATAAACTGAGTTTGATGGAGATGGGCTAATTCAGTTTGAAAATAATGCCTGTTATCCTTTGTCTAGAATGTACTGCTGATAATTGATTTCTCAGAAATAATAGTATTCTTCAGCACCTGCTATCCTGAAAATATGCCATTTAGGTTATAAGTGAATTTTCTGGCAGCTAATGCCCAAGATCCTGCTATTCTTGGACATTTGTCATACTTATCTGGAATTCTCACAGAATGACCTATGGACTTCTTGTACATAATGTATATCTTCTGCTCCTGAACCAGAATTCTGAATGACCACTTACTTGTGCAAAGTGATCCAATGCATCACCAGGTCTAACCGTTTCTCAGCTAAGGCACATTTGATGGCTTCAGCTGTCAAATTTGCAGGAAGATTCTTCTTAACAGCAATGGTTGTAGTTATGAGTGCATCACAATACAAAAGCAGAGGGAGGATCTTCCCTTTAACATGACCAACAGCTGAAGGGGGAAATCAATATATTTTTTAAAAGTTGCTTGTTGCAGTTTATTTTCTATGCCAGCAATTTTTCTCAAGCTCAGACCATCTATCAAAGGAGAATTTGAACTCAGAATACTAGAAATTAACAAAAGGAGCAGATATGTCTTTATTTTACATCATTTGAAAAGTTTTATAAAGAACCATAGAAAGATGTGAAACTAGGAATTGTGTATGGACTGATCAAAAGTACATTTTGGCTATCAATTGCAATTAATTCACATTCAGTATGGCAGTAATCACATCAATAGAAACTAATTAAATATAAGCCTCCAGTTCTCTTAAATCACAAAGCCAGAGAATTGTCCAAAAAGATTTATACTTTTGACTGTGGTTTACTGATATTCAAGACTATGTCAGGCCTGCGTTTAGCCTGCCACATTTTCAGCTATTCTATTATGCATGTTATATTGTGGGCAAAATGGGAGGG
>JANHFT010002157.1:169530-193359 GCA_032467955.1 Pseudoxenodon macrops | reverse complement strand
ATAGGATACAAGCAACAAGTTACAGTCCTGCAGTCGTAAGTGGGAGGAGATGGTGATAGGAATAATGAGAAGATTAACAGTAACAGTAATGCAGTCTTAGTAAATATACAGTGAATATACAATGTATGTCTCAGTCAGTTGCCAACCTGGAACCAGTCTGTTTTACTGTCCGTATGGGGTTTTTCCTAAGTGTATGTAGGTTTCTCATGTGAACTGTAATGTATTTTGGGATTGCCATTTTTAAATGGGTTCTAAAAAATATGCTTTCTAGCAGTGTCCATAAGTGATCATCAAAATAGGCCAGATGGTGGATCATGATCCCAACCTTAGCAGAAATATTTACAAAAACCCTTTGGTTCAACCTTAGCTTTAGGATTCTGCTTTCCCAGAAATTAAGAAAATTTACAAGATACTTCTGGGAGGGGAGATTTTCCTCTCCTTTCTGCTTTTCTGCTTGCACCTACTGCCAAAGGCAGTTATTCATTCGTCCTAAATGACTGAAGTGGTTATTAAGGTCTTGTGGGAATAGTTTATAGCAGATAAGCGTGCTGAGAAAAATAAAAAATAATAAAAGCAATTTACAAAAGGATTTCTGGAGATGGATGTCTTTTTTTTTTAAAAAGGAAATGTTCTTTAAGTGAAGTACATATAACTAGATTGTCAGAATAGCTGGTTTCACTGTGTTCCAAATAAAGGGATGAAAAGCTATGTATCAAGTAGACTCTGGCATGATATATATTGCTTTAGCAGTAGCAATAGCACTTAGATTTATATACTGCTTCATAGTGCCTTACTGCCCTCTCTAAGCAGTTTACAGACTCAGCATGTTGCCCCCAACAATCTGGGTTCTTATTTTACTGACCTGGGAAGGATGGAAGGTTGAGTGAACTTTGAGCATCTTCAGGCTCAAACTGCCCATTTAATTAGAGAAAAGACAATATATACGTTTATTGCTGACTGGAAACCCTTTATAGACTTTTTCTCAAAAACAGAAAAAATATCAATTATGACTGCTATAGAAAGATTGGAAGATTTTATCTGATTTTTTGCTATTTTCTATTTTTGTTCTACTTTTTATTCTTTTTGCACTTTAGTTCTCTCTTTTCTTTCTTTTTCTTTTTTCTTTCTTACTCTACTTTAGATCTAAAACTATTATATTTAGAACTATAGTTTGATCCAGTTCTGGTATGTTGGCTGGTATTTATAGGTCTTAGAGAAAGATTGGGATAGGAGGATTGTAAAATTACTTGTAATATGGTAATATTTGATTTTGTTGAGTTTTGTTTTTCATTTGCCTTATACAGGAACTCTGAAGTGTATACATGCATGTGTGCATATGTGCCTGATAGAAAATGGGTTATGGTTGATAAATAACATTCATAGAAAGGACATTTGGAGAGATAACTCCAATACTTAAAACGACAGAAACTGAAAGCTTTTGGCAATACCATATTATTATTCTGGGTCACTGTTATGTTTCTATGCACCTTGGCACGTCCCTTTAATTGGATCTTTGCCTATGAAGGTCCAGCATAGTTGCATTGAAAGCTGACATTTCCAACAAACTGACCTTTTCAGGCCCAGTGATACTTCTATAATGATTATCCTCTTGCATTGTTTGGACACAATACCACATACTTCACAGCACATAAAGAATATGGTCTTTGAAAACTATTCAAAATTTCCAATCTCAAGTTCACAAAATGAGAAAATTGGGTACAAACATTCATCAGAAGTGTTATTGTACAAGTATCGATTTGAATGCCCTTTCATTTCTCTGGGAAAGTGTTGTAGTATAGAGTCCTAAATTAACTTTTGTTCTGTTATTTTTTCTTCTTCCAGTAACTATAAAAAGGTCAAATTCATTCATAAGCCTGAATAGATTTGCTAGATATAAGCAATAAGATAACAATCAACCTTCAAATAACCTTTAAAGAGACAGTATCATCCTCTATGAACAGTAATTGGTCTACTTATTAAGCAGGAGATAATTTCTTTCAAACTAACCTAAGCAAAAAAAAAAATGTATGGAATCACAATAAAAGGACACAATCTAAAAGAAAGAAATGCAGTTTAATATAAGACATGTTCAAATTCTGCATGCATTAGGAACAACTGAGATGTCACATTATGTCTCCTCCCCTCAGATCATTAGATAATGCAAAATACATCCTTTATATTGTAAAGTCTTAGAGAGTTTACATTTAAATCCAGACTATCTTGGTGCAGTTACACTACTGCCTTATATTGATGGAATGTGGGAGAAAAGGAATAAGATGTATTCAAGAGCATAAACTGAAGAGAATGAAAGAGTTGCTATGCTGAATAGACATCTCTAGTAACAAGGAATGGGATACAAAAATAAGAGTAGGATACAAAAATGAGATACTTTTATTTGTTGGAATTCTGATGAAATTAGTAAATTATTTTCTGTCAGGCCTCTAATGCTTGAAAGGGAGGGAGAGTTGCAGGACACAATAGAATCTCTGGTCACAAACGTCTCTGACCACAACCAAATTGGGGTCTGACCAAAAATGCACATTTGTTTTTGCAGCCTACTTTATAACTTGATAATAACTAATAACTTGATTTACTGCACAGAAACACACAACGTTGCTTTGGAGGGTCAAGAGAGTGTTTATTAGGCTGAAAACGTTCCTTTGCGGTCCAGAAGGAGTAGGAGGAGTTAATCCTTTCTGAATGCTCCCGGTACTCCTGCTATATCAATCTCCACTGTCCTCTAAGGAACTTATAAAAGGATTTCCACCTCTAGTTGAACATAATTTTTAAAAGGAAACTTTAAGAAGAAGAAAAAAAAAGGCAAGGCATCGTATTCACTGGTAGGAGTTTAGCAATGTTGGTAAATTCATACCTTCAATATTTTTTAGATTGCTCTGAAAGATGATGGATGGATTGTGTGAGCAACAGTGTTTCCCTTTATTTTCTTCTCTTCAAAAGATCAGAGTGAGCTACGAGCAAATCAGCTTCTGAAGTTACTGAAGTCATCAATAGTTTCATTGATTGCTCTCAGGGTAGTAATTTTCTTACTTATTTTGCACCTTTCTATTAGAAGGACCACTTGTCCTAAATACCGTCTCTCGATGTGTATGTTGCTGAGCAGCATCAAATGAAGCCTGTGGAAAATAGCTAAAGACATTACAAATATGATGCTCTATAATTTGGTTCAGATAGTGGGGAAAAAATCTGTACAGAACTTTATTATACCTAACACAAGGTTTTGGAGAAATTTAAAGCTGAGATCTGAATACCTTATATCAAGAGCTTCCTTGTTTTCTGCACACCCTCTCTAGCTTCCATCTGATTGGGTTGCTGCTAGGGATGACAAATTTGTATGATATTGTGAAATGATCACATGCTCCTCTGCCCATTGATGGCTGCTCTATGCCTCTCTTTTTCACTATATACATCACTGGGGATCCTACCTAATGCTTCAAACACTCAGATAGGAGCTATCACTTCCCAATGTATTGTCTTAATCCTAATCTAATGTTCAAATAGATAAACAGTGTTTTCATACCCTAGCATTATTTGTATTTCTGTTTTTAACTGCCTAGATATTTCATCTGCACTAGAGTTTATTGCAATAGAGCTTGCTGTGAAAATAGGTGGCCAAAATATCAATTCAAAAGCAGCATAAAATAACAGACTATATTCATATTGTCCTTCCAGTCCTCCACTTTTTTTACAAACAACTTATTGGCATCAAAATATTATCTTTACATAAAAGATTAAACGATTTTTTTCAAACTAGAAGAAGATTGACTCTAGGCACTCTGTCTGAAATGTTTCAGGAAGTGTACGAAAAAAGCTTCAGGCTATTTGTCCAGATAGTGTTGATGAATTATTTGATCCTTCGAAAATAGCTTTGATAATTAAATTATCAAGGGAGAGACAAAAATAACAGCAAACAGAAAGCCATTTCATACTGCCGTCCTTGAAATCAAGAAATTGTGCTAGAAGTTTATTTTTTGAAGTAAAATGCTGCAAATATCACCGTAAAGCTAAATTACTGAATTTATTCATAATTTCCCCAAATATTGCTTCTAAGCTGTTGATTGTTGCCTCATCTGTTGGATACAAATAATTAGGCAAGCCCAAGGATTGCCAAATATTTCCCTCCAATAGATAATTGGATAATAGATAGTATAACAAATGTGTTGTTATCAATGTTTGCCTGGATCTTTCCAGAGTCTAATAACATAATCAAATGGCTCTGAATGCTCTGCTGTTCCTAAAACAACAGCATTCATTTCATATTGTTCCCTTATGTTCTGTATTAAAAAAAACAAACTATGGTTTTCAAAGGAGCACCATTACTTCTTGAAAAGAACACCTCACTCTTTATGTTTCATAGAAATCTGAGTCACTGACAACATTAGCCATAATAGCTGCTAAAGAATGAAGTTACAGCATTGAAAATAAAAAAACCAAAACCAAAGGTTTACAGTAATAAATTTGAATCATCTCACCACCGTGATTGGGTTAAAATCAAATGATCCCACTGCATTTCTGCTTGATATTCTTATTTATCTTTGCTGACTTGTCCCTCTGGAATCCTAAAATGGTTCCCTAGTTTCTTGTTCCAAACTGGGAAGAAAATTGTCACCTCAGATGTAGTGAATCTTGGACAACGTATACTAGAGAGAAAAGCTTGTTGGATGAAAGGCTTTTGCTATTCAGATAAATAAACAGGGATAAATTAATCAATTGTTAATGTTTGTTTTCTCTTTGGGATCTCTGTTTTAAAACCCAGAACAGTCTGAACTTCACTTATCTCTCTACAAGAAAAGAAACTGTTATT
This sequence comes from Pseudoxenodon macrops, assembly GCA_032467955.1. Classification (NCBI taxonomy): domain Eukaryota; kingdom Metazoa; phylum Chordata; class Lepidosauria; order Squamata; family Pseudoxenodontidae; genus Pseudoxenodon; species Pseudoxenodon macrops. Next base: position 188,537 of record JANHFT010002157.1, on the reverse strand, counting down.
TAATTCTGTATTGTTCTAGACATAAACTGTTTGAGTGCCTGTAGGTTTACTTGATGAGAAAAGTGACATCCTGAGGAAATACACAGCACATTCAAGACAAAAGTGTTATTAGTCCTGGCAGCTACTTTTGTAGCACAATTGATTTGAAAGCCCCTGGAAGGGCAGCATTTACTTCAAGCAGCTACCTTGACAAAGAGAGCTTGTTTCTTAAGAATTAATGTTTGGGGGTTTCTTTTCTTGGTGAAAGCAATTTGGTTTCAAATTCAAAACAATTAAATTAAGCTACTCAGTACCACTACATTGACTGAGGTATAAAACTTCAAAGACTGTATTCCGTCCCATTGATGTCATTGGCCAATCAAACAGAAATAATTGTGACCACTTCCTTGAATTCGGAGTCTAGTACACTTTAAATGCTTATTCACATTTGCATGTTGTTTGTGTACATAAGAGAATATCTAAAATTAATCAGGAAAGTCAAAATGGCCAAAGCTGTCTAAGATTCCTTTGAGTTAGAGAGTTCAAGAAAGGTACTGTACCATCAAGGCCAAAAAGTTGCCAATGTAGTGAATGGCATAATATCATGAAATGTGTTAGAAAAAAGGAACATTTAGAAAATGGAAAATGCTGCCTAAATGACTAGAACAGGGGTCGACAACCTTAAACACTCAGAGCCATTTGCACCCATTTCCCACAGAAAAGAAAACACTGGGAGCCACAAAACCCTTCCCGTGCCTGACAATTTCCTGAGCGGCCACAAAACTAGCATATGTAGTTGAATCAAACATTCTATTTTTCTTCTGAAACTTTTCCTTTCTTGGATTTATCCATGGTTGGCCAACCGGGGATCAAAAAGCTCATGCCAACGGGTGTCACACATTGGCAGTTGTGATGCATATTTTGAGCGACAGGGAGCCGCAGCAGAGGAATGAAAGAGCCACATGAGGCTCCAGAGCCGCGGGTTGCTGACCCCTGGACTAGAACAAGGAATGCAGATCTCAAAAGAGAGACACAAGGTAGCAGTATGAACTTGAGAAAAGATATCACTAATCCTCTCCAAGGAAAACTAACAAAGGTCAATCAATGGTTTTTTAGTTTTTCTTAAAGTAAGGTGATAACAAGATAAAGTTTTATAAAACAATGCATAGTGTGCTCACAACGAATAGTGTAAAATGCTGTTATCTATAATGTTAGATGCTGTACAGTGAAGCTAAATGACAATACCAGTCAGAAGGAAACTTTTTCTCATCTTAAACCTATGTGAACAAGGGACTTATCTATATAACATGATAATATTTTTGCTATTGCTGCTGTCACTATTTTCCTCTTTCTTCCTCTCCGTTTGTTTTCAACCTTGAGCCCAGAGAGCACTTTGGGAAATGAATAACAAAACCCAAAAGTTGGTCAGTTAAAATCTGATTTAGTTGAAATAAATTGTAACTGATTTAGGCTGCCAAGTTATTGTTAAAGAGGAAAGATTTGACAGAAGAGAAATAATAAAAGAAAAAGGCCTTTGTCCTTCCCTAATACAGAAAATGATTTAGGATACCCTTCATATGGGGAATGGCAAAAGCTACAAGAAAATAAGCTTGCCATTGTATCAATCAAAAGCCAACCCTCTTTGTGTGTGTGTGTGTGTGTGTAAAGTTGATGCATGGATAAAGGAGGAAGAGCTTAGAATGAAGGAGAAGGGAAATGACCAGAGAAAAAGGGTGTAGTGAGGTATTCTGTGCTAAGCTGTGAAAATTAAAAAGGGCATCTGCTAAATAGATGCTAAGTGAAGCTAATGGTGGATTCACTAATGATGCAGTGAATGCTGCAATGTACAACAAGGACTTGGACTTCATGACTTCTTAGGTCCCTTCCAACTCCATGCTGATGGCAAATGGTTTGCTCTGAAAGTTGTTGGCTAGCTATACTTACCAACTTTATAGATTATATAAAACTGAGTTGATTAGTATATACCTCGGAAAGCAGAGGTAACATTCAAAACCATCTTAATAGGTTGGAGGAGTGGGGTTCAAGTAACAGACTGAAATTTAAGACAAAAATAGGTATAGGTTGTGGGGGGGGGATAACAAATTTGACAACAGTACCAGAGGTGGGATTCAGCAGGTTTTGACCAGTTCTGGAGAACTGGTAGCGGAAATTTGAGTAGTTCAGAGAACTGGTAAATACGACCTCTGACTGGCCCCTCCCACATCTATTCTCTGCCTCCCGAGTCCCAGCTGATTGGGAGGAAATGGGGATTTTGCAGTAACCTTCCCCTGGAGTAGGATTGGAATGGAGATTTTACAGTATCCTTCCCCTACCACGCCCACCAAGCCACGCCCACAGAACCGGTAATAAAAAAAATTGAATCCCACCAATGAATAGTACATTTAAAAAAAGATTGTAGTTAATTGCAAAACTGAACAGGAATCAACAGTGTGATATGGATGCAAAGATGACAAATCCAATTGTATCAAACCACATCTAAGTAGTATCCACTTGAGGGCATTTCATTTTAAAAAGAATTCAGGGAAATTGCAATAAGTTTGCAGAAGAGCAATAAAGATGATCCAGGGTCTAGAAACAGAGACCTCTAAGAAAAATTGAAAGAGTTGGGTATGTTTAGCCTTGGGGGGGGGAAAGACTACCGAGCACGGATATTAGAGTAGACTTTCAATATTTGAAAAGATATGATATCAGGACCTGTTTTTTATTCCAAACTGTGCAGAATACCAGATAATGAATTTAAGTTATAGGAAGAAATGAATATTAGAAAAACGTTGCTAACAATAAAAACATTTCAAGAATGGAATCATTTACCCAGAAAGTTGGGTAGACTCTCTTCCATTAGATGTGCTCAGAGAGAGAGACTAGACAGCAATCTGTATGAATTGGTTTAATTTGAATTCTTGCACTGAATAGTGGATTAGATTTGATGGCCTCGTCCAATTCTATGGTTTTAACTTTCAAGCAGAAAGAACAGGGCTATTCTCAAAAGAAAGCATGCTATATGTTAGCAGCAAGAATGATGGCAATCAAGTTATGGGCCTTAAAAGCAGGTCATGTTGGCTATATATTAACTCCAGTACAACAGGAAATATGCCTCAAAATATCAAGTTGTTGGGGAATAAAAGAATGATGCTTCTACTTGAGGTATATCCTGCTTGAGGGCTTCTAAAATAATAAGCTGAACAAAACATTCATTTTCAATTTTTATACTCATAAGTCTAGAACTACCTCTGTACTTGAAGCAGCCATTGATTTCAATACCCTTATATGATTCTGTTGCTGGAGAACCTTTTTCCATTCCTCACCTTATCCCACTTTTTTAAAGCAAATAATGCAGCAATATTGTGTACTCATCCTTTGGGAGGAGAAAGTGTAATCACAACAGGCCTCCCCCTTCCTTTCCCTTTATCTTTTTTTGCTGGAAGAAATAAAGAACAATTGTGTGTTTTGCTTGTTTTCTTTGATGTCATCATGTACTGTGTCTTGCTTGAAATTGGAAAATAAGTAAAACCATGTACTGTCAAAGGAAGAAAAAATAAGTGAACTTGAAAATATTCACAGATGGCCACAATGCAATCTAGGGGGGAAAAGCCACCATTTTTTTCATATGCTACTCTTTGCTGTAATAGTTTAAATATTTCACCACCACCCCCCAATTTGGAAAAGCAGTTCTTCTACTGATCATTTCCATAAGCTGACAAAATTGCTGAAAATAAATGGCGATCACAAACAAAAATGTTTCTTCTTTTCAGAACCTTTTTATTTTGTCAAAAGTAAGATGGGTAAAAATTGAATTGCTTGGTACTAGCCTTTTGGGAGAACAGGCTTATGAAAGGAACTCAAAATGTTATTTCTTCTTCAGAGGGTACTTCTTCAGAATTTGCTATGCACATTTATTTTTAGTAATACTGGTTGTCCCCAGTGCTGCATAAAGTTAATAATCTCACAGCCAATTCCACTTTACTAAAAGACTGGAAAGAGACATTGCCTTTGACAGAACAAAAGTTATTTTAAGGTGATATAGGAAATTTGTCTTGTGTAAATTTGTCTCCTTCTCCTTTCTTTTTATAGCTTTTAAAAATTATTAAGAAAACAATTGGGAAGGAGGCATGTTACCAAGAATAGAGCAGAGGAAAGGAAAGCACCAGCTTTGAGCATAACTTGTATTTCAGCAATGCCTTTGGAATTTATTTTGTGCCTAGAAGCACTGTTGAAAATAAAAGCTATGATTGAGGGCGATATTTTGCTTTCTTGGCAGCATACTTTCTTCCCAGACATTCTTACAAAAATGAAACACTGGGTAACTGAAGCCTAGTATTTTGCTTGTGTTGGAAGAAATGTCCATCTAGGTTCGGTTCCAAGTGGGGAAGAAGACACTGGAAACATGGAGACTGCTTGGAAAGATGGTTTTAAAGGTGGACAGCAGGACCACATGGTTTGAGGTCCTGAGGAAAAGGCAATCACATGTTTCAAGATGTTGAAAACCACTAGAAAAGGGAAGAATTGCTGGGAGTGCCTGAGTTTTATGCCCTCTGTTGGGCTCCACCTCTGAGTTTCCTGTTCTGGTGTAAGAAATGCACTGGTTGGCTGTCAGACTCCCATGGGGCGGGGGTCTTAGCTAACTATGTAAGCGGTCTTGTCAGGCTTGGTTGAGCCTTGCTCAGGTGCCCACGTGGTGAGTTCTGTTGCAAGACGGGTAGAGTGATAATTCTATCATGTCCTGAGGGTCATGACTTAATCCCATCACCCTGGAGCTGAAGGGGGGGCAGGGACCTGCAGGACGCTGCTTTGTCTTTAAAACAGGTTTCTCCTTTTCTGTCATTCAGAGAAATATAATATTCTGCCTTTTTAAATATTTCCTAGGATATTTCATTCCTCTAGGAGGGTGTGTGTGCTAACTTCCTTCACCAGAGAAATGTTTTTTACCTGCAAGCAAATGAATTCTATTCATGAGTAACCATGTTATGAACCAAGCTTCTCTGGCATTGCCATAGCAATGCCCAGCATTAAAACCACATCCAGGGTGCTTGAAAAGTGCTAGGAGCTCCAATGCCTCTTTAAAAATGACTACATGCATCCATTTGCTACAGTGCCTCCCACCACAGTTGTGGTTGGGTCCTTCTGTGTGAGAAAACACACACTCACTCCCAACTCTGGAGGCCAGGAGCTTCTGTCTGTGTGGCAGCTCCAAAGCAAGCCTCACCCCACAGGGGTATGACCAGTCAATGGAAAATAGAGCACTGCCAAACACCCCTTTTAGTTTCATGCAAGGGAAAGGAGGAGTAAGGTTTCTGTGCATGGGAATGGGGGTGGGTGAGAAAAAGATTGAGGAAAATGGCCGTTAGCAGTTATCTAGCACAAGGTATTCAAACTTCTCCAGGCTGTGGAACCTGCTAGGTTTTTAACCCCTGGAATCCCTGATGAACAGGCAAAGGTTTAGTGACCAAAAAAAAAGGCTGCATCTGAATGAACTTTCCCTTTTTGTCCTCGGTCTATTACATAATTCTTTCGATTTGGAAAATCCTGCTTTAACATACCAGAGATTTTTTTAAAAATCTCTAGAAACTTTAATGCATGCAGAATACCTGCATTCCCATAGAGCTAAAGCACCTCTCATTTGATGTATTCTCAATACATGAATAGAGAATCAAATATTATTTCTTAAAAAGAAAGAACAAAACACCTCCCTGTCTTAGAAGGCAGACTGTGGTTTTTTGAGCATAACCTCAAACCTTGAGGGAAGCGATAAAGTACTGAGGAATGTTCATCTTCTCTTACTGTTATTGTAAGCAGCTCATTTCCATCAGAGTTGGCAATTACAGGAACTATAAAACTGAGTTACCTTGTTTTCCTTTTCCTTCCACAACTCTTTTCCTTCTGTGTTGTTCCTTTTGAGATCTTTAAGCTTTTCTGAATGGTGCTCATTCCAATGCTAGAATGCATTCTTGTCTGGCAAGCTCCATCTGATTTGTATTTTATCAGATTTTAAAAATGAAAAAAAAAACACCTAGGAAGCTGCTTAGGGGGGCGGGGGCGGGGGAACCAGAAAACGGAAACGGCTTCTTGGGAAACTAGAGGGAGCAATGGGTTGATCCACCAAGTTGCCTTGTTGTCACTGGATGTTTTGTGGGGTTACTAGACCCAGCCTGCAAAATTCTGAAAGACCGTTGTATGGACTCAAAGACCATTACTGCCTTTAGTGGTCATTTGGAGTTTTTCAGACCATATTTAATGTTTAAGTGGGGTTGTATGTTTGTTTCTGTGTCTGTGTCCATCGTCCAGTCAATTTTGACTCCTGGCGGTGTCAGGGTTACAAAGTAGACCAGGCAGAAAATGTGATCAGATGAGCTACTTTATTGTGAAAGTAGTTGTCTCCCCCCCATCTCTTTTACAGCCCCCCAAAGTAGGGACAGTTTCTTTTGAATTTCTTCCGCCCACATTCCTGTGGTGGACTAAGCTGCCTTTTATCTGACCATTCCCTTGGCTGTGTCTTCTTGCTCTGTCTACCAAGGTCATTCCCACATATCATTACTTGGATAACTCTCTCCAGTTTTCTTGGCAAAGTTTTTTCAGAAGTGGGTTTCCCTTACCTTCTCAGAGCTGAGAGAGGGATTGGCCCAAAGTTATCCAGCTGGCTTTGTGTCTAAAACAGGACTCGAAGTCACCAACTCCCAATTGCTAGCCTGCTGCCTTAACCACTACACCAAACTGGCTCTTTTGCAATACTTCGTTATAGAGCAAGTAATCATTTTGGATGAATGCCTAAATGCCTAAAATACATTTGCAAAATGTGTCCACTGGCTGAAATAGCTTTGGGATCCCTACTTAAGTTTAAATTGAAAATGTTTGAGTTGAAAAATATAATATAATATATCCCTTGTAGAAAGGCAAGAAAGATTTAAAACTGTGTTGCACCTAGAGCAGCAAAAAGAAAAATACTTATCACTTCTGTCTTACTTGGCATTTTCTGCCACTCTGATCTGCGCATATCTGGTGCTGTAAATATATATTAAAAAAGCTTGTTGATGATGCACAGAAATGCATGACCTGTGATGGCTGTATCGAGGAGTTTGTAGTGAACATACAACCCAAAGTGCAGCATTTTGCAAAAGGATTGTTAGCCCTGAGAAAACAGACTGTAAAGGTTGCGTTTTAGTATATGATTTTTTTACAAAGAGAAAAGCAGCCCTTTGTTTTAAGAAATAGAGGGCATAAGATACCAACAGTATCCTGATTAGTGTAGGAAGAAATATCCATCTAGGTTCAGTTCCAAGTGGGGAAAACGACACTGGAAACATGGAGGCTGTTTGGAAAGATGGTTTAATGGTGGACAGCAGGACTGCATGGTTTGAGGTCCTGGGTAAAGAGGCGATCACATGCTTCAAGATGTTGAAGAAGAAAAGAAGGGCCTTGCTGAAAGTCTCTGGGTTTTTTTATACACTCTGTTGGGCTCCACCCCAGACCTTCCTGTTCCTGTGTAAGAAATCCACTTTGATTGGCTGTCAGACTCCCATGGGCCGAGGGTCTTAGCTAACTTTGTAGGCTGTCTGTTAGGCTTGGTTGAGCCTTGCTGGTTGGTGATGTAATGAAAGAGCTTTGGGCAATTCCTAATATGGCTGTCTGAAGGAGGTAGATCTTTGTTATGTAGAATAGACTGGCCCTGGCCATTAACAAATGTGGGGGCTGAGTTTCTGCTTCTGTGAGTTTCTACTTCTCTTTTAGGGAAAATATTCTGCCCTTTTAGTATATCCTAAAATATTTCATTCCTCTAGGAGGGGGTGGGTGCTAACTTCCTTCATTAGTGTGTCCATTTTGGCCTGACCGTTTGATGGCCTGAGCATTTCAAATATGCAGTCTCTGCTGCAGTGAGTAGATTGACTGAACAGCTAAAATTAGATTTATGGGTTTACACCTAGATTTAGCTATATATTGAGGCAACTCCAGAAAAGCCATACCCCACAATGTCAGTCATTTTATAACTAAATCCCTGCATGCACTATTTTGTGAGTGGGCCCATAACATGGTTTATAATGTACCCATCATATGAATGCAAAAGGTTTGTCTCTCCATGCGCTAGATCTGGCTATCCTATCTCCAAGTGTTCCCTGGTTCCTCGCAGCCCTCCAAAACCTCCTTTCCTTTGCAAAGAGGCAGTGATCTTATACTTTCATTAAAGATGCCCTTGAACTCTGTGGAAATTATTTCTGAATGAACTCACATACTGTAGAATTAGGATACTGTACTTTCCCCTTGTCTTCTCCTTTCCTAAGTTCCCAACTTCTCTCAGATGCTTGCTTTTTAGCTCATTTATTTTGTTCATCCACCCTCTAAATTTAATCCCTCTAGCATCCTTCTCCTTCTCTTCCATAGCCCATCTTGAATTCAAGCACTATAAATTTTAAGTGCCCTTTTGATTAGCAATGTCTACCCTTAATTTCTTTTGTTCCCTGTATTGTGCCCAACCATCCTTTCTTCACTTTAATTTTGCACCCCTTCTCTGCTTACACTCTATTTCCTTAGCTTTTCCAAAGGACCCTGGGAATTCCACCAGTATTCAGCCTGTTCCTCTATAAGATTAATGTTTTTTTAGTAAAAAAGACAATTCTCCTGTCCTTACAGTAACTAGACAGCTAATTTTTTATTCTCAGAAATTCTGAAGACCCATTCAATTTCATTGAAGATTAATTAAAATCCATTTTACATGTGGTGGAAAATTCAACACAAAGATTATAGCACAATGCTACAACTGTTTCTATACTTCATTAGGGATTCACAAGCTTTGGAATACTATGACCCATCCATAATAAGAAATGAATTTGTGTGGTCACCATGAATATTGTTTTCATTGGGATTGAGGTTGGACAAGAAATACACTTTTATTTATTTGCCAAATTTATCACACACATGCACCCATCTGACCAATGGAACACCACTTACTAAAAGATATGTAACTTCATCATACTTGATTTAACTTTTTATTCATCCTTTTCAAAGGTGGGTTGTGGATATTTTTGCTGCTGGCTCACTCAGGGTAGCTCTTTGTGTGCGTGAAGCGTAGCAATCAAAAACGAGCTTCTGCGCATGCGCAGAAGCAAAATCCAAGATGACAGCGCCCATAGAGAAACCCACGGAACCCACTCTGTGACATCATCACGGAGTTACTAACGGTTCTATAGAAGCAGTAGGAACCCACCTCTGATCCTTTTCCATTTTGAAAGTTTAGATAATTAAAATAATGGAAAATATATGGAACTTCATTAATATGTATATTTTACAGACACTCCAGAGGCTTACTACCTGCTACAGCTGAAGTCCAGCTGGTGGGAAACTCTCTGCCAATCATAGCAATATTGTGATTGGTGAAGGTGTTGAGAGGTGGCTAGAGGCAAGGCTTTAACTATCTCTCAAAACTCATTCCAGTCTTTGTTTCCTGCTTTCTGCAAGCCATTGCAGACTTGCTCAGGAAAACTGAGATGTATGCCATTTGTCTGAATTGTCAATAAACTCATTTTCACTATCCTTGCATTAGATAGTTTTCATTATCAAAATATGGCACCCATTAGTGTGCATGTCTGTATACACACACACACACATTCACACCATGTTATGCACATAAAAATATGTTATAGAAATAGAATTCCAAATAAATAAAAATATTTGTTGTGATCCAATGAAACATCCTACTGAAGCTTAATTTTTTCAAGACAGAAATACTGAATATATGTTTTTTGGTAAGTGAAATTTTAGCCTATAGAAAAGGACTTATTTTTCTCCTAAAGGAAAAAAAAAAGAACTTGCAGTTTTGCTACGTAACCAATTAAAACAATTTCTCTACAATCTTAGTTTCTTTACAAATGTTTCTATCTTATCTATTTATCCACTGACATCATTTTGATCTATCAGTTGTTGTCACTGATTATGACTATGAGAAATCATCTTGATTATCTATTTAAACTATGTTCATTAATTGCACTCAAGCAATTGTCACATCTAGTATGGTCTTAAGTCAATGTTCTTTAGTAATTTACAGTATGTTATAAGCAACTAAATGTGCCTATGGACAAAAGGCTGATCCCAATCCACTTTCTCTTAATAAATATATCATGTAACAGTTCTTAAGTTTTAATTAACACTTTACAATATATAGAGGGTGACGTGGGCATGTGAATGTAGGCATCATCAATAGGAGATTCTCCATGCAATGCTTTCTAATCCCTTATTTCTGAAATGCTTCCCTGTTGTAAAATATTCAGAAAGAGTCTTGTCATTTGTATCCCTTTTATTCGATTAACTGTGAAAGCAAAGTCTTTCAATGTTCCACAATGGGTCTGCCTTATTATTCATCCCACATACTACTTGAATACAAGAAACACAGTGCAATTGTGATCTGTTTCTTTCAGATAATTCCCAAGGTACTCTAGAGAGAACACATCAATTACATCAAACGAATTGAGTAAAAAATCTGATGTGACAAATTCGATGTGAAATGCTTATTGATACCACACAGGAAATGTAGGATTGTTCCTTTCATCATTTGTTGTCAAAAGCCATCAACAAATCCAGTGTCAAGCCTCTAGTTCAGCACTACATAACTTTCCCAGGGTCCGATACCATACACAACCTGCTCCTTTGACCAGTGTGAGGGCCACAGGTGATGTTACTGAAGAGTTATAGAAAGTGGCCTGGTCAGTTCTTCAATACATTTTAAATTTGTTGGGATATATGTGTGATTAAGAGTGAAAATTACAGAAGGAAGATTCTGGGATTGGAAAGCAATGGGGAATGTTAATCTCTTTCCCATCAGGTTAAAAAAACAACAACCACCAGTCTTAAAAATAGTGTTGGAATTTGGTTTCAGGCTATTTTGCAGGAAAGTGGCAAACTTGGTGGAGCCCTTTTGCAACTCAAGGACTCCTGCTTTCATTTTTATCCCCTATTTCTTATTAAAAACAAAACAAAAATGGTCATGCTGCTAAAAACGAGCCATTTTGTCATTCGAGCAATTTGAATTGGAGGAGTCCAAATGGGGCCAGCTGCCATTGCAACAGGTTGGATTTGGGCCCATTTTCTGTATAGAGACAAAGGATGCTCTCTCTCCCCCCCCCAGTCAGTGCCTTTGACTTTGACTAGCCAGTGCCTTTGATTGGCATAATGGTGGGGACTATTCCTCCATAGGGTCTAGTCATCCAAAGTGTAACTGTTTCTCCTACCATTTCTTCTTGCTGCTTCTTCTCCACCCCATACAACAATAATATATGGCTTCTTTCAGTTTGAAGGTTGCACCAGACATCACTTTTGCCTCCCTCTTTGACTAAAAAAAGAAAGAAAGTTAAAATGGTGTGGTGGTGGTGGGGAGGGGGGCGTGAGAGTAGTCCTGGGAGATCGGTGGGCTACATGCAATCTCTGGGTTCCTTATTTGCCAGAGAAGAGGGTAACTGAACAAGCAAGAGGCAGGCAGACTTTCCAAGTGGATTTGCTAAACGCAGTCCCTCTCTTGCACTGCCCAATGGCTATGATGAAATTCTAGGAATTCGGGGGGGGGGGGAAACCAAGCAGAAAGCGATGCCTGCTATTAATGAGAATGATTGCAGAGGAATGAGGAGATTTGAATGTCATGAATAAACTTCTTCCCCAGGGATATTTTCTTTTCTTAACAGCTATCATGAATGCAGGCAGAGCTATTGTTGGAAGAGCATCTCCTTTCACTTATGCTGAATGAATCTGGAGCAAGCCCTGCTGCAAATGATAACAAATTCCACTCATTACACATGTCTTGACAGTCTTGAACCCGTGTGCTTTTATTTTCTTTAAAAGGCACCCTTTCGTTCTCCAGACTCTAACATTTTACAAATGTTCCAAGTGCAGTGATAGATGCCTTTAGGTTTAGCCATGTTACAGCCCTGTTGCGTGAGCTGCAATTTTCTTCAAATGCAATTCAAGGCACTGGTTATTACATTTGAAGCTATTACCTGCATGGCACCAGGTGATCTGTGGAACAGCCTCTCTCTATAGATGTCTGTCCTGGACATGGTGGCACTCTCTTTTAAATGTCGCCATCTGATTTACCCACTGCTCTGTGATCCTCCTGAAGTTCAGCAAAACACCAGAATTTGTTATAACAAATCTTCATTTAATTATTTTAATCCACCTTTGTCATTTTTTAAAATAAATAACTCAAGGAGATGAACTCTAGTACTCTTCCATCCTTATTTTCTCCAGAATAAATCTGTGAGGTGGACTGGACTCAGAGAGAATGAGCAGTTAAGGCACCTAGTTGATTTTCATGTTTAAGGCAAAACTATAACTTACTGTCTCTTGGTTTCTAGCCTTGTGCCTTAACCACTAGACCCGTGATGGCGAACCTATGTCACTCTCTGTGGGCACGCAAGTTGTCACCCTAGTTCAGCTCCACCATCCATGCGTTCCTGCCTCCCGCTGGCTATCTGGTCATCAGGTCTCTGCCGTGCATATGAGGGGAGCACATGGAGGGGCGTGTGCACATGTGTGGGGGTGCGGGGTGTGTGTGTGTGGGGCCGCATGAGCATGTGGCATGGCAGGGTGTATGTGGGGGCCCCGCACACACCTGCACTGCGATAGGGTATATTTGGGAGGCCACGTGCATATGCATGGGGGTCAGGGCACATGCGTGTGGCCCGTGTGCGCATTGCATTTGTGGGGTTCCAAGCACGCTTTGGACACTCAGTCCAGAAAGGTTAGTGATCACTATACTAGACCATAGAATAAATAAAATATTGTTTTGCTCTCTCATTATTGAAAGGAACAATCTTGTAATGAAGGTAATTTTGACAAAAAACTATTACTCCCTCTTGAAGTATTAGGGTTTTGTTAGGGATCTAGAAAGCATATTCTCACAATTGCAATATAGCCGCAATATATACAATCACCTTCTTCCCACTTGCAATAGAATAGGAGGGTTATGATCTCAGGCTAGTAACACCACAAGGAAGAAATGTACATTATTTTTGGGAAGAAAGTTCCAAAAATTGTACTTTCTCTTCCATTCTTTGGCTCCAGCGCTCCAACTTTTCTTTCTCAGAATGCAAAAACATGGAATACATCTGTGTGTGTGTGTGTGTGTGTGTGCATGCGTGCGTGCATGCGTGCATGTCTATTGGCTTTCAAGTCAACGGTGACTCCTGGCAACTGCCTGAACAAGTCCCTACAGTTTTTATTGGCAAGATTTCAGAAATGGTTTCCCTTGCCTGTTTCCTAGGCCTGAGAGAGAAGGACTGGCCCAAGGTCACCAAGATGTTTTTGTGCCTGAAATAGAACTAGAACTCATAGTCTCTCAGTTTCTAGCCAGATCTTTTAACAACTACACCAAACTGGCTCTCACATCCTTTACTGAAGTATTCTGGAAATCAAATTAAGTTCACCTTGATTTTATATGAATAATTTACTTCAAACTTACTTTCATTGTTTGCCTAGGGAGAAAATTCTTCCCACTTGTAATAGAATCAGTTCCTTTGTAGAAGATCATCAACTTCATCAACGTCACCAACATCATCATTGCAACCACCATGAATCTCATTACAATTCTTTAAGGAGTTCAAGGTGTTTCCCTCCTGTGTTTAGGCTAAGAGATGATGACTCATGCAAGTCCTCCCCCACATTCTCCCGGTGTTGAGCTAACAGCAGATTAGATATACTCCCAGCCACAGAACACAATGATTCTCACTATTTGGATACACTCATATTACAAAACAGTCTTTTCCAATTATACTGCCTGGGTTGATGTTGGGGGTTGTAGGACAACACACTTGGAAATCATTGAGTTGAGGAAAGGCTGGAATGATGTCATCTAGTACTGTGGGCCTTCAGCATTTCCTGTGGAACTGAAAGAGTTTCAATGTAGTACAATCAACATCCTCTGTAGTCTGTATGTTAGGTCATGATGGACAAACTATTTTTTTGGAAACTTGTCCATAAATACTGGATTGCTTGGATTAACCCTTGATAAACCTGAAACTCTTTCATTGAAAAAATAGCTAGTATTGCATCACATATGTATTCCTTTTGAAAAAGAGAAGCTCTGCAGATTTTAAATACTTTCTTCACATAGTCACTGCAATTATATGTTATATGCTACTGTTTTGACCGCCACAGAAGTTTAGTTTTGGTTATTGCTTTATATTCAAGAAATCATTCTTGCAAGCAGGTTCAATCTCATCAATTACAAAAGACATATATAGTTTCTACTCTAATAATCCAGATCCATTGTTTTAGAGCAATGCAGAAAAGAAGATGGAATGAAACAAAAAAAAATCTGCAGAATGTAAATGGTATTATTAGCTTTTTTTCAATGGCAGAATCTATATACTACTAAAACTCTCATTCCCATAACTTTAACTGGGTGAAACGATGCATCATAGAGGAATTATTTTTGACCCAATGTATCTCAAATGGATTAATTTACAGAATGTATCCAAAATCTGGGATGCATAACTCCCGTGGAACTGAAATTTGGCAAATTTTATTTTTTTTAAAACACCAAAATTGGATCATAAAATTATTTTATGACACAATACAAGATATCATAAAACATTTCTTGTGCTTATGTTCAACATGGTCTATTTACTGTCAACATAGATACATCTTCATGTGTATCCTGACTTTTCCAGTGAAGGCAGTACATTAGAAGCTATGTCATTGTTGAAGGCATTGAGGAAGTATCTTTGAAGGGATTTACCCAGTGGGTCACAGGTTGTCTAGTAGTAATTAAATTTCACTTAGCTGATGGCTTGGGGATCACCTATATGAAACAAGGGAGTTGAGGAACCATAAGCTAATGAATTATTCCAAAACAGCACAGACACTAGCTGAGAATTTCTTTTTCTGTCTGACACTAGCTTTGACTTTATTAGACATCATAGCTCACATTTGCTTATAGGTGGCATCACAGAAAAAACATGTGCTGTTGCTGTTGCTATGGCATCTAAAAGGTCTCTTACTTAAAGGGAATAGAAGCTCACAGTCTTTAAGTCACACTATTAAGCAACATGTCTCCTCTCTCTCTCTCTCTCTCTCTCTCTCTCTCTCTCTCTCTCTCTCTGCATATATGTGAATATGTCAGATTTATATGATTTTTCATTTATATGATTTTTATGATTGTGATTTATATAAGGTATATATATGATTTTTCATTCTGTGAAAATACTAGATTATGCTGGTCAAAGTCCCAAAGACCAGCTTACTGATGAAAATATTAGAAACTTCTAGAACTGTCTAAGAATTTATAAACAATATAGAAAAAACAGTATTACAGACAACCACGAACCAAAATCATAATCTGATTGCCGCACATGCCCACAGAGAGGGCTCTGTGTTCCACCTCTGGCACGTGTGCCATAGGTTCGCCATCACAGATCTAAGGAATTTAAAAGTTGACCAAACTGGGATCTTTGTGAATTCAAGCTGGTCTTCGGGTTTCCGGTGCTCCGGTGCATGCACATGCGTGCACATTCTGGTTTGGGCACTCGGTACCAAAAAGGTTCACCATCACAGAGATAGTTCCTCAAGTAACCTGGTCCTATGCCAAGAAGAACTTTAAAGGTAATATTTAACATCCTGAATTGGACCCTGAAGCAAACTGGCATATTATGCCGCTTGCATGGCAAAGGTGTTATGCAGCTGTTAGAGGTGCTCAAGACTGCTCACACCAATGCCTTCTGCACCAGTTGCAACTTCTGGATTGTCTTCAAAGATAGCCCCATGTAGATCTATTGGGTATAGGATTGCAACAGAAGCCCTGGTCTTTGCATGTTTCATGATCCTTTCCACACATACAAAAGAGAAAGGACTTTGGACACAATGATGTGTGGATCCCCCAGACAGACATCCATGGACATGGCCCAAATTCTGTTTCTCCCAGGGGATTTGTGAATAGGATTGGGTTTTTTAAAGACTGATATAAAATGCACATGCATAAAAGAATAGTGTTTCTAATCTAAGAGGTAAATATTGGACTGATCAAATCAACAAGGTATCCAGAACTCTGAAAATGACAAGAAATATGACATATCATTGTTCTTATAATGTGCAGGATTATCTGAGTACAAGAAAATACCGTAGATGTTTCTGTAACACCTTCAATATAAATAAATACATTAGGCCAGTAACTTTGAGAAGAACTGGCTTTATCAAAGGTGGAAGGGTTTCTTAACTACTGTTCATGCTGTTACAACATCTGTTTGATTCATAGATAACTGGTCACAGTGAACAGCTGAATGTGTCTTGCTTATTTAATCTTCTGAACCCTGCCCCCATTTTAAAGAATTTTAAGGCTGGAAAAATGTCATCCTGAGATCTTGAAGAAGGAAAGGCATTTGATCTGAAAGTGCATATGTATCTCAACTAGAACAGTGAGTTGATAAATCTGATATTGCTTTATTGATTAAGTAAAGTTATCATCCACTCAGTAAACAAAGTTCTCTACATGAAATATAATACTAAAATAAGTTTAAAATGACCAAGCAATACAACTCATTAATAAACAGCACAGAATTGATGTAAAACATCTTATGTACTATTCTAGTATATGATAGACGTGTTAGAGATTTAAATTCAGTAGTTCTTTTTAATTCTTTTGCAGAATATACTGCACTGCGCTGTGCTGTGCTGTGCTGTGCTGTGCTGTGCTGTGCTCTACTCTACTCTACTCTACTCTACTCTACTCTACTCTACTCCTAAGCAAAGGGCTGAAAGAATGTTCTCATCCTTTTTTTGTTGAAATAGCTGACTTAGATGCAAGGCTGAGCTTAGCTCAGCTATTACTGAATGCTAATAAACATTAGTTGTATTGAAAATAAAATGTAGTTTTATTAAATACACGTGAAAAGAAAAGCCTTATTTCTGTGTAACCTAGACAGACATAGACAGACAGATAGATGGCAAAAGCTTCCTTGTATCTTAAACATAATCCTTTAAGTAATAACAAGCCAGTTGGGAAACATTAATATTATATTAGCATTACGTAGCAAAATTATGAAAAATTCACATTAAGAAGAAGGCAGTGGAAAAGACCCTTCCCTTAATTTATCTCCTATCTCCCATAGGACTTTAGTGAACCGATAGACTTATAGCTACAAACAAATGATGTAATCTTTAATAACGTGCCTCAAATCAGATAAATACAGAGCTGTGCTCGCTATAACCTACACCCTACCCTCAAAACAGCACTTTCTAGCGGAAGCGCCATATGTTCTCAAGAGAGTCTCCTTTGCTTTTACTGTTAGACAGGATCACTGACATTTCCAGGACAGCCGCAAAATTTATTCCAGCTGCCATTGCTGTATGCAAGGAAATACTAAAATTTTAGGACTTCACCAATAGACATTTTTTCTACATATAAATGTAGCTATTTTTATAGGTTTATTTTATTTGTTAATCCAATTTATATTGCCACCTAACTATCTGAGAAACATTGGGAGAGAACAAACAAAAATAAAGAATTACAATAAAAACAAAAACCAACTGAAACGGTATCAAGGCTTAGTTAAAAACACCTAATTTGTTTTTAAATATACCTATTTTGGAGCTCCCAAACTCCCATTAAAGACACTTTCAATATAGTTTGCAGAGAGCAAAGCATTATATCTTACTAATCAGATGTTCTTCTATATGGAGGAAACTGCTTAGTCACTGTATATTTTACTGATTTAAGCAAGTATTTTTTTCTGTATCGATTTTAATAGATTGCAATCAAAGAAACATCTATTTGCTCTTCATTAGCTCTTACTTTAATGCTTGCTTTGGCAAAATCAAACCCTAAAGCCCAAGAATTATGCTGCTAAAAAGCCATAGAGCTTAACATGTGAATAGCTGTCCCTTGAAAACTAGCAGGAACCAGTCAGTACTAAAAGACCGCACTTGAAAATGACTGGATCTAACTAAAATTCAACATGGCAGCCCATGTCTAATATGGAATTGGAATATTTTTTTAGAATATAATCTAAAAATATGTATTTGAAAGCATTTCTAACATGTGGTGAGGACTTCTGAATTCCCCAGCAATGATATGGTTCCCAAAAGACATTGGGTCTCTCTGCTCCCAAGGCAGACGTGTAAGCAGAGAAAATCTCGATATGTCCATCCTCAAACATCTGAGACAGCAAAGCAGGATTTAATCTTGTCCTCCACATCAATTATGGACAGGATTCACCCTGTTTATTTACTGAATGTGTAAGCCTTCCAGTCTTAAGTTTGTTGTTGTTTTCCTTTAAAATGACGACACTCTTGGTTTTCCAAGCAACACAGAGACAAAGTGTGTCAGAGGCAGGTAAGGCATGAGAAACAAGCCTAATGGGAGACAAAGTGAAAAGCATCTTCCCATTCTTCCAATGTACTAAGCATAGGATAAAGCTCTCCAATTTATTTATATATACGGTAATCATTTCTTTAGTATTATGACATACAGTACATTAGACCAAGTTAGTCTGTGAAGAATAACTGAAGAAGGACTTGATCTTCAAAAACCCTTCAGGAGTATACTGTGTTCTTCTAATTAAAAAAACCACCACTACCACCACAATATTGAGGCAAGACTCGGCTAGCTGTTTTGGGACATGTAATTACTACTATGTTTATTTCAGGTCTCTTTGCAACAATACTTTTGTTTTCTGACAATTAAACTCTTGCCTTATTAGCAATGTTTTACTCCTGAAAGCATCTTCTTAAAACAAATGACAATTTCATCTGCAGAAAATAATATTTCTAGATGTTTATCAGCTATATTAGTAAAGTGGAAATCTTGTCCCATTTATTGCTCTGCTAATGAAGGCTGTCCATCATAAAAAAAAAACCACCAGGCATGATGTTACCTTTCCCTCAACAGGGCCAGAAATCTACCAGTCCTTCATGTGGATTGATCCATGGTAGTAGTGCGTGTGTATGTGTAATATGTAACCTACACTCTACACCAGTGGTTCTTAACCTTGTTGGAGGTACTGACCCCCACCAGTTTCATATGCGCATTCACCGAACCCTTC
>JANHFT010002157.1:156199-169430 GCA_032467955.1 Pseudoxenodon macrops | reverse complement strand
TATAATATTCTGCCTTTTTAAATATTTCCTAGGATATTTCATTCCTCTAGGAGGGTGTGTGTGCTAACTTCCTTCACTTGCTTTCTGGAATATGGGTGTTTTGTGATGGATCAAATCTACTATTGCAATTAGTTGGGAGAATACCCACGACATGCTTTCAAAAATTTGGATGTACTCAGAAATCCAGAAAGGTTTTAGACATCTGCCTTTCTGACTGGCTGGATCACAAAGCATCTCTGTTTACTGCACAACAAATCAGAACATCATCAGTTAAATAGCTAGCAGTAACTTATCATTGCCTTTGTAGAGGTGTTTAAAGGGAGGTTTGTTAAAAAGTAGTAACACTAACACTTACAGTATCGATGTTAACTATCACTGTTTTATCTCAACACAATTTCTAAGTCTATCCATATACTTTCAGTTTAACAAAAAAAAAAGGTTGCTAAAACAGTAACGGAGAAGTGTCAATACTTTTAAAAAGAGTAAATGTTATATGTTCTCAAAGAATACATTTGTAAAAACGTGTAAATAGAATTCTATGTAGGAAAGGACAAGGATGTTGACTAGCACTCCCTAAACTAATTTTATATATACTGACACATAATCAATCACACTTTACTTCCAAACAGAGAGAGGAGGGTGGTTTATATAGTTTGCTTTACCTTTGTAAAAAAAGAAGTAAAAAGTAGAGTTCTTATTTCCTTAAAATATTTCTGCACACTCAAATTTTCAACCATAGGTATTGCCCAGGAATAGTTCATCACATGAAGTTGATAACTTTTCATTCAAGTAAAAAGAAAAATTATATAATTTAATCTTACCCATGATATTTAAGAGCTACAATTTAGTTTAAAAAAATAAATAAAATGAAATGTTGATTATATTGGTGGTAATAATGGCCATATTTTAAGCTTCTTGAGAGTCATGCTATGTTTTTGCTTATTTACCTTTAACCTAGTAATCAAAAGAAGATATCTGCCTATTTTTTAGTCGTCCTGCTATGTTCAGTTAGTGCACCTGGAAGAAATCAAATTAATAATAAAAATCAAAATAACTATTTATATAACTGTCTATAGGATACAGTGGTCAAATGCCAACATTTATGTCTCTGTTATGTCTTTCATTTTCTTTCCAAATTAATTAGGTTCATTGAGTTTTCCCAAAATTGTGTAAGGGTCAAGAGTCATTGTATTTAGAAGGCAAATCAGCTAACCTTGGTAGACTGAAGCTGACCCAGACAAAATCAGTAGCTCTGCCTGCAATCTTTGGAGTCGGACTTTTTGTTTTCTGTTTGGAAACCAAAAGGGGAGCTCTGCATCTGTGCCATTCAGCTGCCAGATCCAGAACAAAAGGAAGAGTGAGAACCAACGCCAAAGTCAGAAGACAAATTTCTGCCAAAAGAAAGAGTACGAGGTGGTGATGTACCAGTACCTTGAAAATGGTGGGATTACTTAGGAATGGCCAAACAGTGAACCAGAAGCCTCTGCTTGTGTATGCATTTTATATATTGCCAGACACATTGATTCAGGCTGAAGACATAAGAAATGCAGAGAAGGTTCAGCTCCTGCCAGCACTGGAAGCAAATCAGATCTTCAGTGGAGCCAGAGACAGCCCAAATTTAATAACAGCGTGGCATGACTTATCATTTTGGACTTCTCTCTTCCATTTAAACAGGTGGCAAAGAAAATAATTAGAAATCACTGCTGCTGTCTAAATTGGAAGCCAAGCAATTATTGAGCTATTATGACCTGCATATAGACAAACAGAGGATCCTTACAAGCTGAACAGGCTGAGGAACAGGATAAAAAAAGATATTATTTTTTAGAGAATGAAATCTATTTCACCCTAATGAAATCAACTGCATTTCAAACAGAGAAGCCTAAATGAGGTGTCTACAGAGAGCTTCCATAGACTTCAGACATTATCTAATGTTAACAAAAATATTTGACTTGATTTAAATTTAATACAAGTTACATCACATTGCTTAAATATAGACTATTTATTAATGTACTAATGATTAATTATATGAGATTTAATATACGTAAAAAACTGCTCTGGATGGTTCACAATATCAAAAGAGAGAACAAAAGTACAGTGTGATATACCTGTGAACAAAATGGCATCCAACCATTCAATATATAAGATGCACAAAGACACATCCAATATGGTAGCCCCATCCACCATAATCCAAGGCTGTGGTGACATCTTCAAAGCCTTTACAGCCACAAATTAATGCAGTTGTTTCCTAAGTAATTCTGTTTTTTAAAATGTTCACTCACATGAATTAGTAAAATTTGGAGAGTTTCTGTGGGGTGCATCCTAGATTTGTGCCTGCTCTCATCTTCCACTGATTAAATAATAATCTACCTTAAATGACCTTGTGGATCTAATGGAAAATTATTTACCAGAGTAAAGGATTATTTTTTGGCTTAAATTTTATCTTCAGGTCATTAATTTTAGATGTTATTAACTAAATAGTGGAAGGAAATTTTGGTTTCAAACATTATTGCTCTGAATTAGCTTCAACTATGAATATATATTTAAGGTTGAAAATGTTTATTTTTGAAGACTCGCAATCGTGGAGCATCTAAGCATATAAATCATCTAGAAAAAAAATCTGCATTATGCTTATACTTTACATTTAAGATTAATGTCATAGTATACTTCAAATTTATGCATTTATATTACAACCTTAGTTGCATGCGCTGTCACAGACAACTTGACCATTAAAGTATTTTTGCTGCAGCATTCCACTATGAATTGTAGAGCCAGTCATACATCAGTGTAATGAAGAAAGAAGGAAATATTGCCTCATATTATTAATTGTAAAAGTATTTCTATATTGATTGTATGTGTTATGATTTGGATTACTTGACATGCTTTTATTCTGCTTATCTTTGTGATGTTGTTTTGTGTTAAAGGTCTTGCTAAGCAACTAACATTTGATTGATTAAAGTGACAAAGTTCCGAATAAACAAAGACTATAGTGTGAGTAGGCAGGTACACACAACTTAAATAACAATAGCACTTAGACTTATATACCACTTCATAGTACTTTATTCTAAGTAGTTTACAGAGTAAGCATATTCATATTGGCCCCAACAATATGAGTCATCATTTTAGCTTGGAAAGCTGGAAGGCTGAGTCAACTTGAACCAGTCAGAATTGAACTCTTGGCAGTGAGCAGTGAATTTGCCTGCAATACTGCATTTTAACCAATGCACCACCACAGTTCTTAAACCAGCATTGTACCATTAAAGTATAATGTGCAATTACACTTATATGAAAATTCCATGAATTTTCTCCTGAACAGAGGTCGGTTTCTACTGGTTCTATAGAGTAGATAGTAAGCTGCTGGTGATGTCACGGAACCGGTTCTGGTCTGTGGATGCCGCCATCTTTTTCTTTTTGAATTTTTTTTGAATTTTTCCCCAGGTTTTTTTTTCTTCTACGCATGCGCAAAAGCAGAGTTGCCGGCACTGTGCATGCATCACCATCTTGTTTTTGGCCCTTTTTTTGGGGGGGATTTTTTGTAATTTATTTTGTACTGCGCCCATGAGGCGCGCCCACGCAGCATGGGAGGAAGCGAACTGGCAGCAAGGTAAGTTAGAACCCACCCCTGCTACTAAAGAGGATTAAAAGTCTCAGCACAGAGTTTCCATAGACACGACTGCATTCTGAAGACCTAGTAATCTCATGAAAGTTCTCCTTTTTTCCATATTTTTTGTATGATAGTACTTGAGGAGTTCCAACTGTTATAAGAACATGTAACTGGAATCACTAATGTGGCTTAGTGGCCAGTTTTTATTCACTTGAAGAAATCTTTGGAACAACTTTGAGTCCTTCTCACTCTTTGCTTCTTAAGGAATGAAGCAATGTGGGCATTTATTGTGCAATATTTTGTTCCCTTTTGGGGTATTGGATTAGATCAAAAATAAAATGCATATGCATAAAACATAAGTGGGCATAAAGTTGTACCAAGTAGTTGTACTTCAAGATGAATTGCTTTGTGAATATAAATTTCATTGATATAGCCTGTAATGATAAGCACAGCAGAATGGGAAAGTAGCAACTGTACATATTTGAGATCGTTTTACATTAAGGAATAATCTGCTTCAATAAATTGAAAACTAAAGATAATGGAATTACAAACATATTCTAAGCAAATACTGCAATAAATAGCAAAATTAGAGATAATTGTTTTGTGACGAAAAACACTTATAATACTTGCTCAAATTGCTATTAGCTTTCAGGTTGCATTTGCTCACTTATAATCCTTCACTATTTTCCATTTAAATAAACAACCCTAAGGACAGAAACTGACTATACAGCTTCATGGAAAATGGTTATGTATTTTTCTCTTTTAATAGATTAACACCAGGAATTTTAAGCATTTCCATATCTTCTTTCAGCTTCTTGATCTCAATTTTATATAAACTTACATTATTTCCACATATGTAAACTATTGTGAAAGTTGTGATATTATTCACAACTCAGAGATTTATATAAAGAAATAAAGTATGTATGAATTCTCCTTTAGCATTCCTTCTTTAGGTTAAACAGAATCCAGTTCCTTTTGCTGTCCCTCATAGATTTTAGCTTTTAAGCCCCTCATCATCTTCACAATATTCTGCATTCTTCCCACTTCCTTTGTGTATAATGGATATTGACCAACCTGGAATTTCCTCTAATCTTTATACTATACTTCTTTGATGCAGACCAGGTTTGTGTTCCACATAGTCCTCATTTAACAGCCACAAATAGGACCAGCAACTCAGTCATTAAGCAAAGTAGTAACTAAGTGAAAAATCAAACTTTCCTTTCTTTACAGACCTGCATAAGTCGTAAATGCGAGGACTCTTCACAAAATTACTTTTTCACCACCATCATAATTGTGAATGGTTGCTCAACAAATTATTTGCTAAATGAAGTCTGTCTATATTTCTTTTGACACTTGTAGAACACCAGTGGTTCATGCTTAATCTATAGTCTACCAGGATGCCAGATCCCTTTCACAATTTTTCAGTCATAGTGTTTCTCCTTTGGAACAGCTTCTCTCCAGAGATTAATGTAGCCACTACCCCAATCTTATCTAACTAACCGTCCAGAATCTGATATACCTTCCCCCCCCCCATTGACAAAGAATTATTAAGAGCATTGGGTATAATTGTTCAAGCATCTCTGAATCTACCTAATTAGTAGAATCATCCATCCTACATGATTCCATTTTAGTTGGTTGGCTATAGTTTAAATCTCATGGGTCCAGTCCCTATTATGGAGATAAAATGAGTTCATGGAGAAAATGTGGGATATAAAAATTAATTAATGCATTCTAAGTATCGGTGAATTTGGACTGAAACAATTACGGTATATCTGTGCACATGGATCTGATATAAAAAACCATATTAATATTCTTCCTCCAGTCTGCATCTGATTGTAAAGCAATTGATTCCGGGTCATCCTTCTGCTTTCACTTGATTTGAAATCCAATGTTGTTATAATGCATGGAACCACGGAGAAATTGCAAGCATTTCTAACACCATGAATACATTGTGGCACAGTTATGAAAAACATATATTGCTACAAATACTGCTATAAATAAACATTTGAGAAAATAAATAGCCATAGCAAGTATCATCTGAACGATATATGCCCTGCTCCTCTGTTTTTCTTTCAATGTATTTTTATGCTCTTTTATAAGACTATGTTATTTTATTACTGTTAGTAACCTAATGTAGACAGTATAGTCTGAGTCACTATCCTTGCATTTCTCTTAAATGCCATGGCTGTCAGCTGAAAATATTACAACAGTAATTTCTAGATTTATTTTGTGATCCATTGTTACTCCTTTTTATGTAGCAAATGATGGGTATCATTCAGCAAGGATAGCTTAGAAAATGATAATAGCTAAGTAAAACCCAGTCAGAATTAAACATTGTACATCAAATGGAGTTTGTACAGATTTTCCCCAGTAGATTTAATGTAAGACTCTGACCCTTATGATTTTACAAAACTGGGTCAAATTTCCTCTACATGTTCTGTGGTCTTCTGACATTTTGCCCAATGCCTGTAATAGCAAGCAAGGTTTTATCAGCTCCTGCCAAAGAGATAACTACAGCTTTTGAATTCCAATAAAGAGGTAATTGAATGGTCTGTGTCTCCAGAAAATAATGTTTCAGGCCAGCTGCTCTACATTGTATTGAACCCAGAACTTTCCCTGTAAAACCGTTTTGGCTTCAAGTCTTTTGTTAAGATGCCATAATAAGTATGTGTTTTCTCAGCACATTGTTTTTCTTCAGTTGTAACACACTTGCAGGGTGACAGATCTAAAATGTATACCTTTGTACATTGAATTTACCTCATGCCCTAACAATGATTGCCATTTTATCCTGTATTATAAGTTTATGAAGCCCTTTGTTTGCATGAGAGTATCATGATACTGTAATATGATAGCTGAATAATTTACCTCAGATTAAACACAAACAGGGAAAAATGGACAAGTTAGAAGAATAGGTAATATTGATACCAGAAGGATAAACCCACCCCAGCCCTGCAGTGTAGCGCCACATGGCCGGAGCCTGAAGTAGTCATCCTTTGCTGTCCCATGACCTTATGTCAGCCATAGGGCCACCACTGCCATTGAGAAATTCCACCCATGCTCTTCTCCAAGGTGCATGAACCATGGGGAATCGTGCAATTGTCCTATCACCCAGGTCTCCCCAATATATGCAACTTCCTGCTTACCTTCAGGCATTTTTATCCTGCTGTTGATAGTCCTGAGTGCCACTGTGCAGGGGGAAGAGGTAGGTGGATGGGTGGTAGTTGCAGCATCCCATGATGGTATGGGAGGGCCAAGCATCTGAATTTTTATTACATGACTGTAGGGATGCTGTGATGGCTGGATTGCAATTGTCTTCATTCAGTGCTGTGTCACTGAATGAACGGTTTTAAATCAAGGACTACCTATATTGGTATTGGCATTGATACTTTGTCTTCAGTTTTGTTCCCAAGAGAAAGAATTATTGAATAGTTGCTGAGACATCTGGCTGTCCCCAGATAGATGAAAAATTGATGAACAGCCTTATTCTGGTCCAACTTTTTAGAACTATAAATAGATTTAAGAACTGTATAGAATTGAGCTGTTGGAAGATAGTCATGTTCTATGGTCTGTGTTGAATGTATCCAAGTTGTTTGCCTATAACCTTTGTATTAGTAGAAATAGAAATAGATATGAGGCAAGGCTAAGTGTTGATGCAATGTTTCTAATATTATAAGATACGACTACAACTTTTAATTCTAAGCCTTCAGCTTCATATAGTAGAAAAAAATCATTATTATGTACAGTTAAGAGTGAAAAGCACCTCCATATGTCCCAGGACAGCATGTCAAGCAGTTAGGGGAATTCACTGTCAGGTATATTTGTTATCATGTAATGTGATAATTCTATACTCACTTATCTGGGAATAAGCTCTATAGAACTCAATGAGGCCTACCTCTTACTCAAATATGATTGCACTGCTAGGATTTATCTGCCTTGGAAACAAAAAATATTCAAATTTGGATATTTCTATGATTGAAACGCAAGCTAAGAGCTGTATAACGACATAATTATTTGTGTTCTAGCTATATTTACAAGACAGGTGCTTTTCCCTCTCCTGCAAAATGTAGCCCTGTGCCATGGTTAGATCTTGACCTTTTCAGGAAAGAAATGTCTTTGAGACTTGCAAATTCTTGTCAAAAGTTAATGAACAAATTGCCACACTAATCAAATGCTGGCCTCTTCCAGGGCTTTGCCTGGTAGCCACCGCAACAAAGGTCACTGTCTAACTAATGAGTTTTTGAAATAATACTGACACAACATGTGGACATTAGTGAAAGGCCAGAATTTGTGGGTGCCACTTGGGGACCATCCTGCTCTTGCAAACATTTTTAGACCTACAAGAATGGATGACCCATCCATCACCCTTCCCTGATCATTAGACTTAAATACTTAGTTCATATGCATATTTGCCAGACCTTAGGCTCCTCCAAAGGCTCATGTGTCAATGTGATAGATCCTCCTCCATGTTTATCAAGAAGAATGAATGTTAGATGGCCCATTCTGACATTTCACATTTCAACTTATCAAGGTTTTAAGGTGATTTGCAGATATCAAGTCACAAAGAGGATGATTTAAAGGAAAGGGACGTTTGTGGAACCATAAATTTAGCCAGTGAAGTATTTTATGCTGATACTATTCTGCAGCTGCTGAGCATAAAAATTTGCTATCATAGACTCACATTTTTTGCCCTTCTCCTGCTTACCTTTTTATATTAGTTTTTTTCATTAAGGTACTATTAAATCAGCAAGCCTCATCATTTCAAGAGACGTCTCAAATTAGCTTAGGTAACAGATTCAACTTTTAGCTTTAACACAATTTATCAGATTTTAAGTAAGAGGTTTTATGAATGAAGGCAAATATACATGTCCCAGGATAATGTTGCAGGATCCAATCTGGATCAGTCATCAGAACCAAAGGTTTACTCTGCGCTTTCGGACATGTGCTGGAGCACAGGCTCAGGGAATTTCTTTCCTGTAGAGAGAAGTTCCCTGTGGATGGGCTGCAGCGCAAGTTCAAAAGCTCACCTCTGGTCTCAGTGACCAACCCAGATTGTATCGGGGTGGGTTCTAACTTACCTCGTGGCCGGTTCGCTTCCTCCTGTGCCAGGTGGCCATGCCATGTGGGTGCACGCACGCTTTGCACACGTGCATATGCACAGTACAAAAAAAATTACAAAACATCCCCCCCAAAAAAGGCAGAAAACAAGATGGCGATGCATGTGCAGTGCCGGAAACTCAGCTTCTGCGCATGCGCAGAAGAAAAAACAAACAAAAAATTCAACAAAAATCCCCCAAAAAAAGATGGCGGTGTCCACGAACCAGAACTGGTTCCGTGACGTAACCAGTGGCTTGCTACCTACTCTATAGAACTGGTCTGAACCGGTAGGAACCCACCTCTGGATTGTATCTTGCAAGAGTTTTTATTGCTGCATTATATCAACGGAGATATCCATTTCTGAGTAGGTAGAAGAATAAGAAAAAGCAAAATCTGTTATTTACTATGTTACACTACCAATATAATGGAAACACATGGAATATCATATGCTTGCATACAGCTTTTCACTTAGTGTATAGTCTTTGCATCAATTCCTACAATATCCTAAGATAGGTTCCACATGAGATGGTGGAATCCATATTCTCACATTTCTAAAAAGACAAAACTCAGATTTGCTGATCAAGATTTAAGTAGTGACAATTTATTATAATTATTACATACCTTTTATATTTTCTAGCTCTTTATATTTTTACAGACAGACAGACACACAAACACACATACAGTATGTAAGAATGCCCATGATAGACAGGAGTAAAAGTCACAGACTGGCATGTAAAAGATATCTCAGCCCAAAGAAGGAGAAGGTGGAAAATGTTTCAGAAAGGATTCTCCCCAATTTTCTGGAGAGTAAAAGAAAAGAATAAATACTTTCAGCCTTGCCAAATTCTGTTAATGCAGGGATGTCAAACTTGCAGCCCGCTGGCGGGATGTATCACATGCCAGCCACGCCCACCCCCATTTTAGCAAAGGAGGGAAAAGTCACGATATGTCACATGACGAAAACATGACGCTGTGAGATTGACACCTCCATGTTAATGTAACCTTGCACTAAAGGTATATAGTATTCCTGGCTGTGCTTCTTGTTTCACAACTTGCAGTCTGACCAGACTGGCCCTTACCAAAGTGCTCTTTTGTCTATGATGCAGTTTCCTAGGCCGATAGATCTTCTCTTTGTTTTTGCTCTTCTTTTTCTGTATTTCTCTGCCTTGATTCATTCCTGTAGAGTGCCTTACCTACCTGATTGGGAATTAGAAGTTGGAATAACAACATATAATTTGTGAAAGGTACTTGGTTGAAGAAAAGTGGTGACTGTGATTTAACACTTGTCCTCTCTGCATATCAGAACTAGGATAACAAATATATTTTATTCATTATAGATTGTAGATACCGTAATAATGTAGATTGTAGATAATTAAAACATTCCACATCAGAGTGCAATCAAGCCTTGTATGTATGAACATAGGGGAAGAAACGTGCATTATATTGTATACTGATTACCACAAACCCATGCATCAGATAGCCAGCTGATTTTGTGATAAGGGAATGCTATTTTAAATGTATTTTTAAAAGGAATGCCTAGCCTGTCCTTTATATATTTGAATGTATTTTAAATGTCAACAGCATGATTTGGGGGTGTTGTCCATTTAGGAACTTGCTGTTAAGAAGTTAAATGCATTACACAGTGAAAAAAGCTTTTGACTGAACAATGATTTAGCTATTGTAGTTTAATTATCACATTGTACTTATTCAAAGGAGACTTCTCAAAGGTTTTTATTATTAAAACTGATTAACATTTAAAATATGAAAGACAATTATGGAATTGTCTCATTTAGTGACCATTCTTAGTTACAGCAGTGATGAAAAAAATAACTTTACAACCAATCTTGCATTTACGATTCCTAAGCAAAGGAAGATACTCATAGTTTCACTTAGCAACAGCTTGCTTAATGACTGAGTTGCCAGTCCTAAATGTTGTCGTTAAACAAGGACTATTTGTATGATTTCTTTGTTCAAGTCAGTGACTCTGGGTGGCTTACTCTACGTCATTTTCTGCTCATTTTTCTACACTGGCTTTTTCTCTCTCTATTTAGCTATTTGTAATTATTTTTGGGGAAGGGAGCAGAGGATTTGTTTTGAAAGAAGGATGACAGTAAGAAAAGAAAAAGAGTTTTTTAAAAAACTAAAAAACAGAGACCCCCATCCCAAAAAGAGGAAATAACAAAAAGGTTGTATAAAATAAAACTGGATATTAGATAAACAACCTAAGCAGAACATCTTTAAGCCCAATATTTAAATACTGATCACCTACTATTAAAGCTTGGTCATACAGAATTATAATATTTCCATTGCATAATAAAGAGCCAATTTGAAAGCATTAATAAATATATACTGTATTTCTAATCATAGTAAATCCTGAGTTGCAATATAAAAAGGATTTTTTTTGCTATATCTCCTGTTGAGGAGGTCCATAATTTTTCATATTGTGATAAATTCATGCTTTAGGCTTTAGATTAAAAATTACATTTGCATCATCATCTTCTTTTAACAACCCCATAATCCCTTGTGGAGTGTAGTCTGAGTAAATGAATGGAGCTAGCAGAGCTGGATGCCACTGGATGTCACCAATGCAGAGTTTTGTTCAGCAGATATATATCTCATTGTGCGAAATATTTTGTGCGAAAAGAGAAATACTTGTCTTTACCTAGGATCGAACTCACAGCCTTCTGATTGTGAGGCAAGAGTTCCACCTCTAGGCCACCATACTACTAAAAAATTACATTTACATATTTAAACCATATTGTTGTTCATAATGTGATATTTATTTATTTTATTTATTTTATTTATTTGTCAAATACGTATAAGATAACAGATATAGGTATAAACATGATTATGAATACATGATAAGGATACAAATAAATGGGAACAGTAGGACAAGGACAGTAGGCACATTGGTGCACTTATGCACGCCCCTATACAGACCTCTTAGGAATGGGGTGAGTTCAACAGTAGACAGTCTATGGTTAAAGTTATGGGGGTTTGGGGAAGTAACCACAGAGTCAGGTAGTGCATTCCAGGCATTGACCACTCTGTTGCTGAAGTCGTATTTTCTGCATTTCAGTTTGGAGCGGTTTACCTTAAGTTTACATCTATTGTGTGCTCGTTTATTATTGCATTTGTGTATTATTATATGGCGTTCTGTATGTGCCATAAATACCTGAAGAAGTAGTACAGAAAAGTAGTAGTTATATTTCACCACCTTTATTGCCAAGAATTGTCTTGCATCTGGGGGCTTACTCTTTTCTGGTTGCGCTAGCTTTTTGTCTTGTGCCAGCATCACTGCACCATTTCATCGAGCTCCACAATAAAACAAAAAACTGCCTGGGATGTTAGGTGGGGAGAGGCTGCTCAGGGGTAACCCGCTTGAGTACCCTAATTGCTTCTATATCCCAGGGGTCAACAAGGTGGCAACAAAAACATCTTCCAAATTGCTTGGAAATTCTCCAAATGCCAGCAAGAAATTTGCTGGATCGTTAGACGTTTGGGATGGACCACCTTAATAGGTCCCACCTCCCTGCAGAGATTGGTCATCTGTCCATGATATGGATGGAAACTTCCCCCAGAAGCACATCACATTTGACACAACATATCCTCTTCCCTGCAAAAAAAAAAGGGGGGGGAATTTGACCTCCATGAACACTTCCTCCCCCCCCCTCCATGGGCCACCTCTTCATTCAGGTAATTCTTAGTATTGTGAGCACTTTTAAAGTAAGCCAGACCAAGAAAATGACACTACTGTTTGACTGGAATGATATATTAACATTGGCTATAGCAACAGAATCTGGAAAGCCTGCTTGCAATTTTCCCTTCTCTCCTTACATCCCAGAGAGTTAGCCAGAGCCAGGCTAAGTTTCTTTCTTAGGTTTTCTTTGTTTCTTGCACTTAAATCATCTTTTTCTGCAGGTTTTTAATGTCTCTGGATGCCTTTTCCAAGGTCTTCAATGTGGCCCTCTATTGTTTTTACTACAATAATATTGTTATTATTATTATTTTATTACAACTGTCCCGGCATTCAGTAGCATGATCCTGAGCCCAGAGTGCTCAGTAATCTGAGTAGGGATCGTGAGGCTGTAAGTAAAGATGGGAATTGGATATTTGGTTTCATTTCCCAAGGAATCGGAAGATCCTGCAGCTTAAAAGATGGGATTGATACGTTTTTAATCACTTGTGTCCAACATCACTATCCATCCTGTAATAGGTGTTTCAGTTTTTAATCAGTTTAAATGATAGGCCTGTCTACATACTGCCACTGTTTCCACTCCTTGAGCAAGATGGTTAGAACGGACAGCTGTCTGGAGTTTGTTTAAAGCTTATTGTGTCATAAGCAAAACCAAATGCACAGGTACAGTATATGTGGTACCTTGCTCAACAGTAGTAATTGTGAGAGGGATCTTGGGAGTCCTAGTGGACAACCATTTAAATATGAGCCAGCAGTGTGCAACAGCTGCCAAAAAAGCCAACACAGTTCTAGGCTGCATAAACAGAGGGATAGAATCAAGATCACGTGAAGTGTTAATA
>JANHFT010002157.1:114911-127731 GCA_032467955.1 Pseudoxenodon macrops | reverse complement strand
CTGCGCTGGCACGTGCAGACAAGCCAACACACAACCCCCCCCAGGCACCCGGCACTGCACAGGTGGGCATGTCCCCCCCATATGCGCAGGTACCCCACCATTGAGCTGTTTTTTGCCTTCCGGAGGATTCAAAAACGGCCCAACAGGACTTCAATTTAGGTAAATCTTCAGGTAAATCTTCAGGTAAATCAATTTAAAGATCACATGCTCTATTAGAAAAGCTATGTGAAATAATTAACTCATTTCCCCTCCTTTTTGGTCAAAGATAGAAATGTACCTCTCATGTAATATTATATTTTCAGGCCAGAATAAAAAAAACCATTGGAACAAAAATAAACCAGAAGCATCCAAAATGCACTACTGAGTTTCATTACAAGTGATTGTAATAAATACAGTGTAGATGATTCTGCTTAATGCAGAATACATTTAAGAAAATCAGAATACATTTGATGAATATAATTGTCAATAAACCAGTCCAAAGAGAGATTCACACCTAAGGTTCTTTGAGCCACCTCCATTTAACATCTTCCCCAAAGTAGGATGAAAATGGCCATGATTTGTCAATCTAATTCTGCACCCTCACATTTCCTGCCCAAGTTTTTTTTTCAAGTTCTGAATGCTTTTTAGGAAGTAGTTCATTTTTCCTTACAAGAAGAAATGCAATGTTAAATATTTCCTTTTATTTTGTGATTGTTGAAAATTCCATGTGGCAAAGAATGGCAACTCTGAGATAATTTCCATATCTAATTTGGGCCAAATTTTGAAACCACTTGCAATAATATAATATAAATTGAACTAGAAGCTGTGGTATAACACAATAATGTTCAAGAATTCAGTCATTCCATTCCTCCTTTTGGGGAATGAAAATTCCCAGTCATATTTGGGCTATTTCATAGTCTTTCTTCAGGCTTTTGTGCATTATTAGTGGTAAATTTGGGTGTGGCACCTATGGAACTAGATGTATTAATGCATTTGTTCCATTGATATTTAATATTTTTGAAGTATTCTAAAGTAATTCTCAATTTATCATTATAAATTGCACTTGATTTATAGGATGTACCATTGGAATAGCAGAGTCACTCAGCAATACTTTAGCATTGGCCACAATTTAAGAATTCCTAAAGATCAGCTGATATCATGATAGTATAATTTCTTGCCCTCTAGAATATAGAGAAATTGAGATGTTTTGAACTAAAAGAATAAAATGAATTTAAGTAAGTCAAAAGGATTCATTTTGTCTCAAAAAGCAGATACATTTCCCTGGCTTTTTCTTTAGTCAATATATTACATGAAGGAGAAAAAAACTGTGCTGAAATAGGAGAGCAAATAATATTTATATTACCATCCCAATAATTTTTTCTTTAGTCAGAAAGTTATTTCCTTTTAGTGCCCAGAACAATATATTGCCTTATTGCTCCTCTTGTACCTCTCAGTTCATCTGTGATTGGCTTTAGTAATTTTACTTTTATAAAAGCGTTCGTAAACCTAAATATTGGGATTTAATTTTGACTCATCTTTTTGGCAGAAAGAGTAACTCTATTTCATTTCAGTAGCTCTTTCTCTCTACATTTTCTGCAGTCTTGCTAGTATAGTACAACTGCTACATTAAGCAGCAGAGTATATGTAAGGAACGAGGCATTTCTCTTTTCGCTGCTTATAAGCGTTAGAGTTAGGGTTTCCCCCACATTTGCAGAAAAAAATAAAATCCCAGACTCTCCAAGCATCTTGGCTTTGAGCAACCTGCTCAACTGTTGTTTGAAAGAGCAAGAAATGAGAAAACGGGGAACCATCAAAATGTATATAGTATTTTTAGAATGAGGAATATTCTTCTCCATTTTTGGATCTTAAAACTCCGAATTAGGTTTCACTGAGGGAAAATGCATAACTGGTCCAATATCATCTGCAAAATATCATACTTAAGTTTGGATTTTAGCTTTGTTCTTAACAATCTTTGGAAGCCCTAATATTTTTACAATATTCTTCAAATTTCTGTGTAAGGGCTGCAGTGCATCTATTTTTGGAAAAAAAAAAATCTGGAGCAGTTGATTTTCACTGCATATGGAAGATAGTTAAGCATGGGAACTTTTTAAATGGTCTGGCTTCAATCATACAGTATTTGAATAATCAGTTTGAAAAATGTGAAAAAAATATTTTTATGTAAATTTGCAGAAGATAAAACAGACCTTGAAAACAGTGTGATGCAGAAGAAAATTAAAATCCCCAAGCTCTCTCTCAATCACCTAGAAGAAACAGGGGAAATTACAGATTATGGGGATGAAGATATGGAACTTAGACACTGTAAGGTATTGAAGCCTGTTTGTTGGTTTGTTCTTTCTTTTTTTCTAATTTTGGATGTGCTTTATTCTACCGCAAATCCATTTCAGAATGTCAGGGATTCTTTCATTCTTTAGCATACAGAAATGCAGATTGCAATTTTTATGCACTTTTAATTAAAATTAAGTCTCATTAAATACAATGGACTTGACTTACAAAAATACATTGAAGTAATGGATTAGAATTGGAATGTTGTGAATACTGTACAACCAAGAGTCTCGAATGTTTCAGTCTATGCCTTTCTCCTTTATATTCTTATGACATTATTTTCATTTTGTTTGATACGAACAAATATTGGGTTAGCAAAATTGAGTTATTTTTAAAACTGTTGTGGATATTTTTTTTAAATGATGACTTATTTTTATAGTAGCTTGTGCAACAAGATTTCTTGTAGTGATGTTATTTCATTTTCAGGAGTAAATATTTTTGTAGTGGACAAGCTGAAATATAACTAGGACAGCATTTTTTTTACACTTACAATTCATATACAACAATTTTAAGAACCATACGTCTTTTTATTTGAACTTCTTTGAATTTGGAAGATAAAATGAATAAAACAGTAGCTCTGTTATATCAGAAAATGCTCTAGTTCTCCATGAACATAAAGTGTGTCAAATATTCAGGCACTCCTGCGGGACACAATGTTTGTATAGAATTTGAGTGTCAAGTTAAGTTCTCTACAACTGGTACTGGTTGGGATAACAAGCTACCTCACACAGTTAAATAAATGGTGTGTATGTGTTCTTGTGTGTATGAAAAACATATAGTCCATTAAATAGTAGTTTGCACAGAGTGATATTAATCTTACCATCTGGGAACTTTCTTTAAAGTAGATTTAGTAGCAAAATTCACTGAGTTTGAAGAAAATATCCCTGCAAAATATCTTCAGTTTTCTTATTAGAATACATTTAAAATTTTGTGTCTATAGCAAGGGTTTTCAGACACTGCAGTGATGTGACTCTCTAAAATGATAAATAAATGCATGTGACCCCTATATGAATAACAACAAAGATTTCATTAAGTTTAGAGGAGAAAATGTATGTACTTACATGTACTTAGTTTCATTAATGAAATATTAATGTGTATATCATAGTAGTTTTCATACTTTTCAATATTTCAGCTGCCTGGTGCAGACAAAACCCAGAATGAGTTTGACAGTGTTGCTGTTTGAGCTCCTTGAAGCCATGTGTGATCCGTCTATGGAATCCCAACCCATAGTTTGAGAAAATCTGCCCAATAGATAACTTTTTGTACCCATCTTGTTTAAAAATATATAGGTATAGCATTCACACTTTTTGTCTAATGTGAGGATGAGAATGCTCAATGAATATCACAAGGAAACCCATACGAAGCGCCATAGAAATAAGAAGTATGACAACCAGTATAAAATATATATAACATATGATTTCCCCCCCAGGTTTTGCTTATGTGATAAAATTGTGGAGAGCAGAGTTTTGGTTCATCAGTTACATATTACACATCAAAGCTCTCCCAGTTTAGCCTGCTATTGGGCACTGTGCAATATTCAGCCATATTTCTATTGAGGTAAGTTGGGTTTCTGAAGAAAGAAGCATTAGCTGTCTAAGCAGTACTACTACTTGGTGCTCCTGGAATATGTATGTCCCCTCTTAATTTCATTGAGGTTGGATGGGAAATAAATACCTGAACATCTGTAGTACTTACATGGAGAATAATGTCTGCTTGTATTTTCATTGAGTTATAGCTTAATGCCAACATTAAAGAGGAACAGCATATGTAATGTTAGGAATACAAAAATAGCATTAGTTGGTGATATTTGGATTATATGTAATTATTTAAATGTTTCTATTTTTAAGGAAAAAAACCCTGCAATATTCTTGAAAAAGCTACTTGGTTACCATCACTGTAACCAGAAAATTTTAATTTCTGATTAAACATTACATTGACACATTAGACCATTAAATATAAATATTTATAACATAAAAGTTATTTTATGTAAATTATTTAGTAGGTTTATTAAGTTTTTAACCTTGTTTTCAACAATCACTAGATTTGTTTTAACCCAACTTTGAAACATTCTGCATTTTCATCCCAAAAAAAAATTCACACTTTCAAAATCAAATCTTTAAAATAGTCATAGACCAGAATTAAGTGTAGTGGGGGTGAGTGTCTGGTTCTGTCAATTAAAAAGTGTAGAAGGTCATCAAACAGCCTTAAAAATTATGAAAAGCTAGAAGATGTAAAAATAAAAATAACAAAGTATATATAAAGAACAATAGCCTAAAAGAATCTAAAGGAAGGGGTAAGAGCATTAGATAAGTGTAAGGAAAAATAAAAGGTTAATACGTGGAAGACTATATCAAACTCCAGAGAACTCAAGATACTCATTAAGTCTAGTTCATGTCATTGGTCATCATCCAATGAATCTTGTGCACTGCTGCGCAGAACCTGCCAACATGGTATGTTGTGACATGGTGAGCACCCCCAGTAGGGAGCACCCCCTTCCTAAGGGTCCCAGGCCAACCAGCAGTAGCTCAGGTTTTCTGTAGCATCTGCAGTTGGCATCTGCAGTTGAATCTAGTGAAAGCTTCAGTGGTAATTCATTTACTTTTTGCTGAATCTGGGTGTTTCACATTCAAATTTTCTTTTAAATGCTAGTAATAATATCCAAAAGAAGGATTTTCTAATCAGAATATCTAATAGCAGCCATGCCATTTCATTTTTTCATGGTATGGAGATAAAGACATGTTTTAATGACATTTCAAACACAAACTAATGAGAATAACACCAGATGAGAACAACCTTTGTGAATATATTTTTGAACTTATTCCTGATCAGCTCTCTAAAGGAGAGGTTTTCTTTTTTTTTAAATACTCATCTACATTTTGATATGATGGGGTAAAAATGAAATTATAATCCAAATTTTGCTACTGGATTTGTCTAAAAAGTGGAATTTCTCTTTTATTAAGTGGTTTGTCAAGAGCAGGGATTTCTCATTGCTGAGATTATCAGGCACTGAAGTAAAAAGTCAGCATAGGCAGAACTGAACCAGAAACCTCAGCTGTCCTGCAGTTCATTCATTGGGTAAGCCTAAGAAGTTGGTGCATGTTAATATAACCTATGTTTTTAAAACAAATATCCTTTCTTCAGTTATGACAAAAAAAATATCCAAATTATTAACTTTGTTCTATCTTATTTATAACTGATTCATCACTTGTACAGTTATAATAATTTTTTCATATTTATTATTGCATTACTGTTCTTATTTTATGCACATTTTTTCATTTCATCACCATCTCTTTGTCTAGATTCAAGCTATATACAAAACATTTCAGTTTTATGGGAGGGAGGGAAAAGACTATTTCCATCTCCAAGTGAAAAGATTTCCACTGAAGCTAGAAAACGTAATTTGTTTTCCACCCTTTAGCTGTTCAAGACAATTTTGTATAGTCTGAAGTGATGGAAAATGGTCCTCCAATAGTGCCCAATCTAATGGCAGATAAATATCTTAAATACAATCTTCTATCAATGTAATTTTACACACACACGAAAATAAAACAAAACTCAATTGACAGTCTTCAGCAGAATACCACATACGGAACAATATCCATTAATGTAACAACATAAACACGACAGAAGTCAGATTATTTATACAGGTAGTCCTTGATTTACAACCACAATTGAATCCAAAATTTCTGTTGTTAAGCAAGACAGTTGTTTTGCCCCATTTTATGACTCTTCTTGCCACAGTTGTTAAGTAAATCACTACAGTTGTTAAATTAGTAACAGATTTAAGTGAATCTGGCTTTCCAATTGATTTTGCTTGTCAAAAGGTCACAAAAGGTGATCACATGACCCTAGGACACTTCAACCGACATGAATATGAGCCTGTGACCAAGAGTCTAAATTTTGATCATGTGTCCATGGAGATCCTGCAACTCTCATAAGTGTGAAAAACAGTCATAAGTCATTTTTTTTCAGTGCCATTGTAACTTTAGTCACTAAACAAATAGTTGTAAATTGAGGACTACCTGTAGTAAGCTAGCTAAGTACATTTTTCTCCTCCAAAGTATGTAAAAATATTTTTATTACCATTAGAAAGAAGCTTACGTTTTAAAATTGTGACTTGTGACTTTCTGTAGGTTCACAAACTTCTAAAGGATTTTAATATGGGAGAAGAATCAGCTGCTCTGTACCAAAATTTACACTTTAGCATAATGTTGAATAATGTTAATTCCAAAATTATTATATTTTACTGAAATCTTAGCTTGATCTTCATGCTTTTAAAATTAAAGAACATCCTACAATTTAATGATAAAAGCTGGACGGTTAAAACTGATTACTCCAATTTCTGGAAAATTATCAACAACACTATATTTATGACTAACAGGAAAAAGGGAAGAATTGTCTTTTAGTGATTTATGAAAGTACCGAAGGGTTATATCAAGGCTGGAAGAAATTATTCCCAAAGAGAAGGATTGCTTTTTTAAAAAGTCTGCATTGTGATCTGTTAAAGAGTGTTTTGGCAGACAATGTCATTACATAATGGAAAACAACCTACTGCTTTTATTTCAGTCAGATTGTGATTGTTTTCAGAGTTAGGCTTTTTAATTGCTCAAAGAATGAGTGTCTCCTTTGATACTTTTTTTAAAGCAGATAATAATTGCATTTTTGAGCAGATACTTTTGACATCAGTAGAATGTAATCTTTTAAAATTTTCTGAAATAATCAGTTTTGCTTGAAAGAATGGACAGAAATGTTAATTATGCATTTTTTACATTTCACAGTGAATATGTTGACAAATTCTTTCCCTTTGTATATATTAGTTCTTTCACTTACTATTTAGCATCGTTTTATCATGGATATCTTTTCTTTTTAGAACAAAATATACTGTAAAACTAGACTGACTCTATTCCAGACAAAGTTTTGCATTGAATATTGCAAATTCCTTCAACTTGCCCAACTTCAACATATTCAGCGTGAATATTGCAGGTATATTAACTGCTTGGAACTCAGGCCTTTATTAGTATAGTATTGCATGAATTCCCCAATGCATCTCATAATTACGTTTTTTTACTAAGTTTCTCCTAAGCAATTCTTGGGGGGGGGGGGAGAAAGAAAGCTTAGTGAAACTAAAGCATAATGGGTTCCTTACAGCCCTCCCTGTCAGATGTTCCCTCCACCTACTGTTCTAAAACAAACTCAGTTTGATAAGGTTAATACATTCAGTTCTGCAGACTGATGATATCTCTAGATATATGTGTAATATAAAGATATACAATACAATAAGACATTATTGAATAGTGAAATGCCACTATATTGAAATAAGCTTTGTTCATTTATCCACATCTCAGTTTCCTTAAAACTAAAATAAACTTTAACACTGTGATGATATAACATGAGTTATCTTTGCTATTCTTTGCATATTCTAGCTTCATATATGCTGTTTCCTCTATAATTATGGCCTTTAATCAAATAACTCTGTTTTCAAATAAAGCATGTAGTCATTATTTTAAAACTTAAGTATTGTAAGTATATACACGTTGAATTTCTTATCAATTTTGCATAGTGTTTAGCTGGGGCAATCTATATTTACATGGATAGGCAAAGGGGAATAGGTAAATTTGATTTGGAAATAACTTTTAGAGGTTTGGCTGATTATTGCACAGATACCATGTTTCTTCCACTAATTCCTTGTATTGTGAAATTCTTAATTATTTTGAACCTTGATGCCCACTTAATTAGGCAAATCAGTATAAAAATTATCTTTAAATAACAAGGTATAAACATTGCTTTTAAATGCATTCTATTAGTGTCTTCTCCACTCCAGGATGTTATTAACACAAGTTTGGGATTATTTGTCATCTAAATCTAAAGTTTCCAGATGATGGGATGGTACAACACAGTATTTAATCATTAAAAATATGTTTAGGTTAATGTTGAATGCACTCTATACAAATGGTACAAACTAAAAAAAAAAAGTCAAGAGTGCTCAGAGTTCATGTAAAAACAGGCTCTGCCCTTTTCTTTTAAATGCTCAAAGCTACCTGTGTGCCACAACCATGTTGTGCTTACATTTTAATTGACTTTCTTGCTGTCAGTTCAGCACCATGTCTGACTGGGTTGGGAATTAGCCTTAACTGCACTGACTTCTTAGAGAGACTGAGAGATTACTTCACTTATTGTGATGAACTATAGTTTGTACAAGCATTTTGACCTTCTCAGATATAACCTGTGGTAATAGTAATGAATACTTCTAAGTCTCTCTTGAAATTTAGTGTGATGTCTGAATTGTTCCTATCTTCTCAACACCCCCCCACCCCCAAGTTGGCTTTAGATAATACACATTTTAAAAAATACTTGCGAGAGTTAAATGTATCCGTCCATTCCCACTATTGCTGATTTCCTTTCAGATGCATTTACCTCTGCATCATACACTTAAAAAAAAAAAACTTAGATGGTTATTTATTATGTAACCTATTCTGGTTATTAAACTGTGTTGGTCCAATATTCGTTAAATGTTCTTCCCTTGAAGATTGTAGCGTGCTCCTAATTTCATTAACTGTTGAACTCTATAGATTGCTGTATGACACAGTATATTAATAATGTCTTTTGTTGTAACATACAGAGACAAGATGGAAAGAAACAGAATGAAGGTACGCACAAAAGCATTGAAGCAGTTGTTGCGCGCCTTGAAAAACAAAATGGAATGAGTC
This sequence comes from Pseudoxenodon macrops, assembly GCA_032467955.1. Taxonomy (NCBI): domain Eukaryota; kingdom Metazoa; phylum Chordata; class Lepidosauria; order Squamata; family Pseudoxenodontidae; genus Pseudoxenodon; species Pseudoxenodon macrops. Next base: position 118,702 of record JANHFT010002157.1, on the reverse strand, counting down.
TCAGTAGTAATTCCAGTCCTGAGGCAACATTTATGGAAACTTCAGACAGAATGAACAATATGGACGATGCTGTAGTTCCTCGAGTTCTATATGAAGAGTTGCTGAGAAGCTATCAGCAACAGCAGGAAGAAATGCGGCACATTCAACAGGAACTTGAGAGAACAAGAAGGCAGCTTGTTCAACAAGCAAAAAAGTTAAAGGAGTATGGGACATTAGTGTCAGAAATGAAGGAGCTAAGAGATTTGAACAGACGGTTACAGGATGTCCTGCTTCTCAGATTAGGCACTGGTAAGTACTTGCATGTGTGGGACATGTTCAAGAATTGTTTTAACTCAGGTTCATTTAAATATTCACAAAGAACTCAAGCTATTGTATCCATTAGATATTTTAATGACTGCAGCAAGTTCCTACTTACAGAGTTTGGGTCGGAAAAATGCACCCTTTTCATTATATGCCTTTAAAAGCTGCTCTTTGTAAAGAGGCATGTATTTTACGAAATTAATTTGAAAAGTATAGTTTGATTGTTTTTGCAAATTCAATCATTCTTTACAATATAGTTACGATTGTAAATCTTCATATTTCATAATTAATAGAAGAGTTATTTATTTTCAATATAGCCACCCAGAGTTACCCTGTGGTAAAATGGCCAATAAAATTGATAAATAAATAATAAATATATATATTTAGAATTAATGGTAGAGAATAATATGTTACTAATATGAATGACTAACAAAGAAGATAAGGTAATTTGTAATTTTTTTTAATGTGAATTTAGTGTTTTGTTGCATTATTATGTGAATAATGAAACAGTTCTGAGTTTTCTGTGTTGTACTTGTGCTTTTAATCTTGACAACAAGTGCTTTTGAATAGAAATCGAAAATAGGAAAGCAAAGTTCCATCACACTATCCTGATGGCAAATTTTATTGGTTGTTTGGTACAGTGTGGGTAATCATTGTTCATGAAGACTATTTCCTCTTACTTATCCTTACCTTACTCTATTCCTTACTTTTCTGACTTAGAAAAACTCAGTTCTTAATGATAGAGAGGAAAAAGGGAAGAGGAAGCAGGTTTTTATTTACTCCTTCTTTACTTTATCTAGACTGCAAAGTGCAATGGAAGTAGAAATGGAAGAAAAGAATGTTTTTCTTTTTGTGCCTCTTTGCTACTGACATATTTGTCTTCCTGAACGATAAACCTTTCACAAGCAAGAGGTGAAATAAAAAAGAAAGAGATCCTTGATCCAACCAGAGGGGAGTACACAACACACAATATTTAATTATTTTTCTTTTGCTGCTAGATATGAGACACTAGATATTAGACTCTTCCTAGTATTTTTCACACAAGTGCAAGATCCACTTTTTATTTTTGGCTCAGCCAAGTGTTGTGTCAGGGATTGACTGACCAACTTGTCACCTAAGCCTGACTTCCTGGCCTGAGTCAGATGCTCAGCTACCTTTCATGCCTAAAACGGCACTAGAACTCGCAGCCTCTGGTTTCTAGCCTGGTGCTTTAACTACTAGACCAAACACTAATACTTTTTTTAATGGTATCAAATCAGATCCTTGCTAAATTTCAGATATGTTGTTGTACAGTAAATGTAAATTTTAAACTGAACCATAAGAGTTGCTCTTAGTAAAAGGATCTTTGAGCAGATTAAACTAACAATAGTTAAATTGTTTTGTTGCTAAATGCTTTTATTCTGGTTTATTGTAGTATTGAATCTCAATAGATTTGTGCTTTTACCATTCTCCGTCCCCCATTCCTTACCTTTCAAAATGATGCCCATACATACATTTGGATAAGCTCATCTCTGGATAAATAGATTCTCAAACATTTAATCAAACTACCCTTAAAAATGCACCATCCATAGATAGGCCAATTAAACATTAAAACATGAAAATGTTGATGGTTGGCTTCTCAGCAGATGGTTTTTACAGGTATATATGTTTTGCACAGATTATTAATAGGAAGTTTAAGACATATGTTTACATAGGCATTGCAGTCTTCTTTAGTCCTATGTATGTAGAATGAGTTAGTGCTTCTATAGTCAAACTCAAGAGAAGCTCAGAATGGCATAGTTGTGCGATTGCTGTAAAGGCATGGGTAAAGGAAGAAAGTTATGCTAAATTGATATTGAACTGTTAAAATTTTTCAAGTTGATTCCATGTTTCAGGTTAACTAGACTGAGCATAAGAACTAAAATATTAGGATGAACTTTTAAAATATTAGGATCATCGCTTTTTTGTTATAGATCCATGATGGTGAACCTATGGCACACGTGCCCAAAGTGGCATGCCAAGCCATGTCAACCGGCACGCGCGGCCTTGCCTGTTTGTCTTCTGGGTTTTTGCCACGCTGATCAGCTGTCCTTTGCATGGGCGGCAGTGCCAAAAGTGGGTGTGTGCATGCGTGCCAGCCAGCTGATTGTCATGTGTGTGTGCGTGGCAGAACCCAAACGTTCGGCTTTTCCATAGTGCGATCCCTTTGCGCATGCAGCAAAAAACAAAAACTGGTTTGCGCATGCACGCTGGTCAACTGATCGTTGGGCAGGCATGCACGCTAGAACCCGGAAGTTTGTTTTTTCCAGAGCATGGACCTAATAAGGGCGCACATGACGGTTCACCACCACTGTTACAGATTTATTTATTTTAAGAAATGTATGATTACCAACTGTGTAATGTTGCATTAGTTGCAGCAGCATAAAGCACAACAAGTTCAAAAGTTGCATTAAAATGAGGTAGAAAGACTGCACCATACTCATAATGTTCTCTAGCTAATTCCATTGTGTCAGATAGTATTACAGGAATATAATACAGTAGTGAGTAGATTATCACAAGAACATGTCTCTTTTGTTCTGTCCCAATACAAAAGAGACTACTGCAAAATATAAATATCATCTTGCTACTGCTCCCTCTTGTGGTTTTATATAATACTTTTTAAATTATGGATATTTCCTATATGTACATATACAGTAGAACGTCTGGTCACGAACGCTTCTGATCACAACCAAATCAGGTGACAACCAAAAATTTCGCGAAATTTTTCCATCTGGTTGCAAACAAATACTCGTGTGGCGATCAGACACAGCCACGGTGATTTCCCCTTCCATAGCATTTTTTTTGTATGCGCATGTGCAGTCAATCTCGCTTCTGGTCACAACCGAATCAGGTTGTGACCGAAGTCATGGAACTGATTACGGTCGTGACTGGAGGTTCTACTGTATATGCATGTATGTATATGGATGCACCAAAATCCACACTACCACTATCCAAACTCCAGACAAGGTGGCAAAACAAGTCTTAAGGACCTTCTTAAAGGCCAGAAGAGTAAGTAACAATCTAGGTTCCAGGGAAATGATGTGCCAGAGAGCAAAAGAAGCTTCTTGGATGAGAAGCGAAATGTCTTCAAAGAAAAACAAAGTCCAGTTGCCTCTTGAAAAAGCACCTTTGGGTGAGAGCCACAGGAGAAACAGCTCTCTTTCTGGATCCTGTTGGTTGACATTCCTTAGTAAACAGGATCCATAACTTGCCAGTTCCGTGAGATAAGTAGATATACGGTCCCTCAAATATAGTTCAGTTAATTCAAAATAATACAATTAGAATAGAATAGAATAGAATAAGAGTTGGAAGGGACCTTGGAGGTCTTCTAGTCCGACCCGCTGCCAAGGCAGGAAATCCTACACCACTTCAGACAAATGGTCATCTAACATCTTATTAAAAATTTCCAGTGTTGGAGCATTCACAACTTCTGGAGGCAAGTTGTTCCACTGATTAATTGTTCTAACTGTCAG
>JANHFT010002157.1:97998-110094 GCA_032467955.1 Pseudoxenodon macrops | reverse complement strand
TGGCTGCAAAAGTTTATGGAGTTAGCAGAGATGGCTAAATTGACTGCTTTGATTAAAGAAAATAACACAATTTTGTTTCTACTTGGAAACCATCTTGGGACTTTGTGCTTGAGGTGGAAAAAAATGAAACTTTGATTTTCAGTTTTGCTGATTACATAGGTTTGTTGTTATAGAAATGGCTAGTATATTATGATGTAAAAGTAAAAAAAATAAGATTTTATGTGATTACCTTATTCTACTGCTTCAGAAGGAGTCAGAAGTCAAATGCTCTTTTTTCCCCCACCTACATTTTTTCTCTTCCTCTTTCCTGCCTTATTTTACCATTATTTTCACTTTTCTTTGTATTTCTGTATTTTATATTTTGATAAATTAATAACATTTTGACACTGGGGGGAAAAAAGGCTAATATTTTACTGTCATACTGATTTTGGATTTTAGATTAGATAAGCATTAATCGGCATGAAGTTCTGCATGGACTATATAATTACATAATGTATCCTCCTTTAAATTAAAGCCCGAAGATTTGTTCCTCTTTTTTAAATGATATAGGTCCTGCCCTAGAACTTGAAAAGGTTACGCCTGAATCCATTGAACCTGAGCCTGATGTACAGACAGCTTTCAATGAGGAAGCAAACACGTCAACATACTACCCAGCTGCTATTCCTGTAATGGACAAATATATTCTAGAGAATGGAAAGGTATTAATATTATATCCATTGCAAACATTTATATTCTCCCTTTAACAATAACTAAGTGAGAAATACTCACCAGCAAAATAAATATGTGAATATATAAATATATACTATTTAAAAAGAGAGAAAGGCACTTCTAAGATTCCTCTAAGCAGAAATAAAAATTCAGCTGAACAGTCGTTTGAGGCTATTGTGGTTAGTCATCTTTCCTCTCTGTTCAGGAATCTTTTGCACTTGGGCATTTGATGGTAACAGCCTTGATGGGGATGGATAAGGAAAAGGCAGAAATATTCAACTGACAATGCTTCAATGGTGGTGGTTGCCTGCCTGCCTTTCTATATTCAAGAAAATTAAAATGAATCTCGTAACAGGCATATATACTCCAAAGCAGTGCACTTTTATCAGTTCATGACAGAAATGTCAAGTGAATACTTTAGGGACTTTTCCTGAGGTTTTCGCATTTGTTTACCAAAAAACACAAGGTTATGCTTTTGATTATAGGCTTATGGTTGTGACAAAAATTCCACATTCTTCTCTAAGCAGAACATAAAGGGAAGAAACATTATCTTCATCCCAGGAGAACCTTTATGGTGATAAAAACTATTTACAACTTGCCCTTTTCATGGGTTTTCATTTCATGTAATTTCATGATTTTGCACATAGTTTAGACAATCAAATTTGTTAATATTTAGACAATATTTGTTAATATTTCAGTCATTAGATACTATAGATAAATGTGTTTTGTGTTAAACATTGTCCCTGCTACTTATGAGGGATGAAACAAACTTTCCGGGTAACCACCATCTGTTATTTCACTTTCTACTCCAGGTTCATCTTGGAAGTGGCATCTGGGTAGATGAGGAGAAATGGCACCAGCTGCAAGTAACGCAAGGAGATTCAAAGTATACAAAAAACTTAGCAGTTATGATTTGGGGAACCGATGTTCTTAAAAATAGAAGTGTTACAGGCGTGGCCACTAAGAAAAAGAAAGACGCTGTTCCTAAGCCGCCTCTGTCACCTCACAAGTTAAGCATTGTCAGAGGTAGGTTATTTTGAATATGTGAGTATTCTTCAAACTACATGAAGCAACAGCTAAAAGAATCTTGTTTTCTAATACAGCTGCTGAAGTGACTTAACAGCTTACACAATCCTATGTATATATCTTAGGAAGGGAGCTACAAGTAGTCCTTGAGTTACGACTTCAGTTGGGACCAGAATTTCCATTGCTAAATGATGCAGTTGTAAAGCACAACATCATGTGAATACAGGGCTTAGGATTGGCAATCCTGGCAGTCCCAGTTGCCTTTGATAACCAAATCCAACCCTTCATTAGGCAAGAAACCTCCCGATCCAAGCCATTTCTGGCTTGGTCCCTCCCAGTTCCCTACCTAGAAGTCACTCCTCCATAGTGATCAAGATATAACTCAACTCCCATCAGTGTATGATTCATCAATCACTTATTTGTTACAGAAATGCCAACAGTGGCCTCTTGTCTGCATCCTAACATTCTCCCACCAAAACCATGTATGTGTTCCTTATGACCTCCACTTCTAGTGCCATTTGACATTTTGTTCAGCTGCTAGATACTTTTGACCTTAGAGTATTGCTAAGGAATTCCTGGAAGCTTAGCATTCAGATAAATTAGCCATCAATAGAGATAAACCACATTTACACACTATTAAAAAGAGGCAATAAAAAAAAAAACTAAGAAGGAAATAAAAAGACCAAAACATATCCTCCACAGCAGTCTACACTCAGATAAGCAGAAATTAATACCAGGTAATCAAGCATAAAACATAATCAAGCAGCTACCATGGAGAAACACCATGGTAACCCATAACCTCCCCATACACACACTGGCAGGGTAAGCTAATGTATATAAACAGGGAGCAAAACCTATACTCATTAGCACTGATGTTGTCACCCAGTCAGATAACGAAACATCTATAAGCAAACAACCAAGCTCAGAGAGCAGCAAGGACTTCACATTCTTATTTCCGCACATGACAAAGTGGGAGACAACAAAGGAATGTGGGTGAGGGATGTTGCGTCATGAGAATGGGGAGAATTAAAAGAGACAGGAATGAATCTTTTAATTATATAGCAATTTGGGGAAAATAGGATTGCATACAAAATAAACCAGGAGTGGACCTCTGCCATCCCTCCTCCCAAAATGTAATAAAAGCAAACAACCGATCAGAAAAGACACATTGAACCAAAATAAAAGAACAATATCATATCTCTCCCAAAACAAGTCTGATGGGCAGACTATAATGAGGTGATGAAACTCAGTGGCCAGCTATACAGCTTATCACCACTATCTTTTTCGTCAGCCCCTTTATTCTTAAATAGAGGGTTGTTGTGGTATATTGTCTGTGACTGAAAAATAGCCTTTTATAAAACTTCTGAAAGGTGTGAGAGAAGATGCAAAAGATGTAGAATAGTTAATTGTTACAACTTTAATGTGCATTAACAGTGCCATAAAACCCGTTAATTAAGTGACTCTCTATTTCGTTTACCATATGAAGCAATAAATAGTTGCTGAGTGAAAATACTAAAAACAGCAGAAATTGTTTAATCACTTTGGAAACCATTTAGTACTGGTAAATTGCACTTTTCACTATAGTTTATACAGTATAACAAAGGCAGTGTATATTTAAGTAGGCTACTGTAGCTTGTATGTTGAGTGCTGAAGAGTTTAACAATGATGAGACATAGTTTTTGTAATCCATGTCTCAGAAATCAGACTATTTACTGTCAATTTGCTTAATGTCAGTTAATCAAACTGTTTTGGTTTCTGAGGTTATCTAGTCTTCCCCTTTATAACAGTCACAACAATAAACAACAATTTAATTTGGAAGAAGGAACCAACTATTGTATTTTCTAACACATAATTTTTCACTATTACCTAATATTATTTTGTCTCAGGGCATTTCCATATTATGAAAGAATTTTTAGGCTTGTTATCTGTTAAACATACTGCTATAGATCATATTTTTGCTCTGGAATTCCACTTTATCTACCACAATATTGTTATTTATATTTTAAAAGTATATTTTATAAAGTGGTAAGAGAACTAGAAACCTACAAGCAGTATGCTTTATGGGTGGCATCATTGAGGTAGGAAGTCCATAGATTTCTCTCTCTCATCTATTCATGTTATCATGAGACTGATTGAGTCGAAATGTCTTCCCGAATAAGCATAAATAAAGATGTGTTTTTTTAAAAAGCCATAGATGCCTTTAAGGGATTTACAATGCTCTTACAAAAGTATATTTACTCAAAATTAAATTACAGGCTTGTTTTTTTCCTGGACTGAGGGACATGGCTGTTTCAGAGTCAACGGCTTATGATTAAAATGTCTATCAAAGACATCTTAAATACATTAGTGTGAATGTAGTTTATCAGTCCTAGGTGAACATACAAAGCATTTGCCTTCAGAGAGTTTTCAGATCGATACTATATGCGGGTTCTTATTCACTTTTTAATTCTTTCAGCGAGTTGCTGTATTCATCCTATGCGTGACATATGTCTTGCTTAAGGGTTTCCACTACATTTTAAATGTGTTGAAGTTTTATTCTTTTTCTTTTTTTTTTAGAATGTTTGTATGACAGGATAGCACAAGAAACTCTGGATGAAACAGAAATTGCACAGAGACTCTCCAAAGTCAACAAGTATATTTGTGAAAAAATCATGGATATCAATAAATCATGTAAAAATGAAGAAAGGAGAGAAGCAAAATATAATTTGCAATAAATTTTGAATTTTTAATAAAGTGTTAGTGTTTTACTCTGGTGGTGGTTGTCTTGATTTTGTGTGTTCATGCTGATGGGGGAAATTGACTTTTAGTGTGAATTGTATTATAAAATACTGGAATATTTTTAAACAATACTATGAAACTACTCATCTGCTTAAACTTGCAATGAACATTTAATTGTAACTTGACATTACATTTTCTAGTTGTAGCAAGAATATTGACTGTTAGTCCATAGCAGCTCATTTTATGAAGTCTCAGCTCTGTTGCTTTTCTTACAAAAGTATGAGGGTTCTTTTGTAGAATAGAGTAAAGCTCAAAGTTCATGTAGTTGTATTTTGCAAACAGCATTTTTAGTAGGAAACTTTTGAACATGGGACTTCTTACCTTTTAATATTTAAAGAACCTCGTATTTCTTACCTTTTCCTGGGAACATTTTCTTTGGTTTAGTGTAGCTTCTGTTAAAATCAGTGTGAATGTTCAGATCACCTGTGATCCATATTATGCCCAGTGTCACTATTGTGAGTTCAAAAACAGACAATTTTAGTTACAAAATACTGTGAGTTGTGGTTCTGTGTAGCATGCATGTTATACTCTCTTGATACTTCTGTTTCTTTGGAGAAGGCATAATGTAGCATAACAGAAAAATGGAATAACTTAATTTTCCATGAAATAGTCTTGCAGTTTAAAGTGTATACAAAGGTTCTGTCTGTTGAAATAGAGTTGTTGCCATTTTCCTTCAGAATTTGGTATGAATGTATGATTCTGTGAAGTTAAACCATAATAATTCTATATCACCTTTAAAAGAAAACAGGAGTAAGGGGAAAATAACTTCAGTGTATTAATTTTTTTTTTGCATTGTTCCTTTTAATCACAGTTCTATATGATTCTAAATATTATTGAAGGTAGCACCAACTGTGGAGCAAGAAATGTGAACGTGGTCTTTTTAGGTGCTAAATATTAAACTTGCTAGTTCTTTAATAGTTTTTTTTCTTTAATTATGATTTTTCTATGAATGTACTAACTTCAAGCTTAAAAATTACATTATTTTTCCATCCCCATGTTGCTAAAACCAGGCATATTTGTGTCAGTTCTTAGGCATAATTACAATTATATTCAATATATTTATATTCATTTATATCCCACCTTTATTTTTACAAATAACTCAAGCCGGCAAACATATCTAACATACATTCCTCCTATTTGCGCACAACTACCCAGAGGTGGGTTCCTATTGGTTCTAACCGCTTCTTTAGAACCGTTAGTAGCTCGGCGATAACATCACAGAGCCGGTTCCGTCGGTGTCTCCGTGGCTGCCGCCATCTTTGATTTTGCTTGCGCAGAAGCTAATTTTTGCTTTTGCACATGCATAGAAGCTATTTTTTTATTGCTTCGCGAGCGTGCATACGGCGCGACCCTGAGTGAACTGGCAGCAAAAGGATCCAGAACCCATTCCTGCAACAACCTTGTGAGGTGGTTTGGACTGAGAGGGAGTGATTAGCTCAAGGTCACCCAGCTGGCGTCAATGGGTGATGCAGGACTTGAACTCCTGGTCTCCCACTTTCTGGCCTGGAGCGAAACTGGCTCTCTGTAGAATAACAATTTGACAATCCTGGCAAATGAAAAATTTGAAAGATTAGAAAAACCTATTTTTGTGTGAATCGAACAGTTCATAAGCACTGAATTAACTTGACTGAATTATCGTAATATTTATGAAAAGAATTAAGATTGTAGCTGATGGTGATTTTTTAAAAAGAAAATGGTGTTGAAACAAAGTAGCAGTTAAGGATGTCATGCTTGCAATAGGGCATTTGAAATAGAAATACCTGCAAAATTGGGGAGGAAGGTCTAAACCAGGCATGTCCATCCCACGGGCCACAGGCCACATGCAGTCCTGGACAGCTAGTATTGCAGCTCTGCAAAATTGTAAACTTTTAACATGTATTCTCATACATTAACTATATTACATATTTTATATGTGGTCCAGCAAGCCAAAAATGTGGATACATTTGCTCTATACAAATCTCTTGATCCTACAGTTGAAGAATGGAAAGGCTGACTGCTAAGATATAAAAGGGTTTCCTTGATTTTAATTGTGTATTATGCAAACAGCCATTAGGAATCATCTATTAAACCATGTTAAGACAAGTGTTAGGCTTGGGTGTAAAGGTAACCCATTTTAAATGTCTATGGAGATTCTTGGTCATCCACATCATGGTTGTCCCAAAGGGGCTTTTCCAAATCAAGAAAGTCGAAAGGCACCTTTGCTGTAACCCATTTTATTTTCGTCACAAGGAAGAAGTTTCCTGTAAATGCCTTTTCACACCCATCAAAATAAAATCATAAATATTCTGATTTTTTTAAATGAACAGATCAAGGGTAAGATTTGATAAAAGAAATATCAGCACTAATCTGTGAAGGAAAAGGTCTTTCTGATATATTCTGGGTGATTATTCTTAGCTTTGCAGGAAAGACATTTTGGAGAAATATTCTAATTCTTTATAATTAACCTTTGGTATAATTTGTGGTATTCATTGCCTAATGCATATTATATTGCTATGGAGATTGGGAGAAAGGGATATAAGCAGTACAACTAAACTTTTCATTAATTACCAGTTGAATGCAATAAAAAAGGACAGATTTATATATATGTTGTGTTTTTTAAATATGATTTTTTTACATAGAAAAAAATTGTTTTAGGTTTTTAATAAATAAAGGAAGTTCAACTTGTAGGATAGTGGAGTTAGCTACTGTAACTTTTGATTTGTCCTCCAAGTAGAACAGTATCTGGATGTCAGAATTTAATTTTAGAATAAATCCAATTTAAATTCAGCAAAAATGATGCTACTCTGGATCTGACTGACATGTCTAGTCTTTTAAAAAAATGTCCAACCTGATTCAGCTCAACGAGTGGGAATTCAGATGATGCAGACATTTACAGTAACTACCCCTATTGTCTTACCATGCTATGTGAATCCTGCTAATTGGGACTTTTTTTTCAACAAAATCATGTTTAGCTAAATCAGTTTCAACAAATATGTAATCTAGGTTTCAGATACTGTGGTATGAATAATAACTGGATTTAATATTTCTGGAATAGGTAAATTGGCATGTCTGTTTCTGTATTGCCAGCAGCATCCCCAAAGGGGATATAAAAACCAAGATGGCAGTCATAAATATGACTGAAGTTTCAATCCTTTGAATGTATGTATAGTGTTGATGTATGTGAAAGGGGGAGGGGGTGAGGCTTCACCTGTGTAGTTGCAACTTGACACCTCCCCCTGAATAATCTATCACAAAAACCCTATATATGATATAAACAAATGCAACGTTCACCAGAGTTCAAAATATTTAGAAGTTCGAATCTTTTTGCATTTAATATTGTTGGTCATTCTCTGTTTGACTTTGTCTTTTTTTAAAATCTTCCTCCTTTTTTGTTTCGTCTGATTTTCTATATGATAAAATGTTCTGGAAAGTTCAGCCGGCACTTCTAGTCACTTTTGATAGAAACCGAGGTAACATACTTGGATGTTGCTAATTTACGTAAAACAGGCAGATAAACAAATCAGATAACAAAACTACGATAAGCATCATATATTATAGATCAAGGATCTGCAACCTTGGCAACTGTATGACTTGTGAACTTCAACTCAGAATAGAATTAGAATAGAATAGAATAGAATAGAATAGAATAGAATAGAACAGGTTGCAGACCCCAGTTATAGATGGTAAAGATGTCATACTGCACACAAACTGCATACTAAGCCATGGGCTGAATAAAATGAAACATAATCTGGGTTTTGCTCATATTAACTAGTCCCTGGTTTATTTTTATCAATACTAATTTACATAGAGTAATCTCTGCCCTAAGAAAAATCCCATAATTCCATTGAAGAATAGATGGAAGAAAAGAGGGCAATATATTTAAGAAGTAGCTACATTTATCTCCTCTCCAAAGTGTTTTAATCAGAAAATGTTGAAACTAGTTCATGACATCCTAGTGTCATAGTTAACAGTTTGGCCTAAAACTCTGAGCCCACAATTGTGTGAATGGTTAGTGTGGGTATGAGAATACTTACCAGTGCACCAGGAAATGAAGAGTGGAACTGTTGTTAACTGCACTGAATGAAAAAAAGGAAAATGAAATGTCATGAAAAAAATGGCTCCTTTTAGCATGCCTCTGATTTTCATGGGCTTAAGTGATAAAATCTTAACATAAATCAACCCAATTTTATTGATACCATTTTTTCATCATAATGGTACAGAGGAATTTGGAGCAATAATTCATAGAATATAGAGGCAATAAAAATGTTATGAAGAGCAATTATTGCATACTTCATGCTCAGTAGCTAATTTTTAAATTTTACCCTCTCCAATATTTCAAAAGGCTTTTTGCCTCCAGGCTTTCTAATAGGAAGAAAAATTACCTGGATTTTAAAACTAGAATAATTACTCAAAATAAATTACATGGCTCTTACCGACTTCACTCTCTTCATATAAAGATGCAAGGTTCTTTTTTTATTTGCTTTTGAATTGGTTTTCTTTTCTGCTTCATCAAATCTATTTTTCTTGCTACTACTCAGAGTATATAATAAAAAAAGGCTGCTGCAATGACATTCTTCCAATGAGCGTGTCACTGTGCAATTGAAAACAAGACATATCTTTCCATCTTTGAGGTGAATTTACAGATTTTGTACAAGGAAGCTATTTTCTTGTATGCGTATTACCTGGAGCTAAAGCTGCTATGTAATAAAATTCAAATTCACATTGTGCACCATCATTTATATCAAGGAATGGCAAATCTCACCTGAAGGCCACACTTTGTTTTAAACATATACATTGGCTTCTAGAGGTCTGGGGCGGTATCCAGTAATGTGATTTGCTTCTTGTGGTGTTGCAGGGCATCTTAAAATGCAAAGTAGGAATGTTAAATCCTGAAAATCCATAACGCATCTATTTTGTTGCTTCTGGAGATCAAATTTCAGCAGTGTGAAAACTGATATGGCTGCAGAGATAGGCAGAGTAGGTAGACAACAAAAATGCTGATGGTTTCCAGGAATGGTAGACTTTGTGAAAAAATATTGATAGAGCAACCAAGTGAAATTAATATGTGATTCTGCCAAACTCCTATCTCTCCAGGACTTTGAGATGAGAAACATCTGGTCCTTCATTAACAGATTGACAGAGTTGGAAGGGACCTTGCAGGTCATCTAGTCCAACTCCTGCCCAAGCAGGAGATCCTTTCCATTTGCATCTACCTAGGATTGAACTCACAACCTCCTGATTGTGAGGCAAGACCGCCACCTCTAGGCCACAGATCAATCTAGATTATTCTAGATTATTCAAGTTAAAGACAGTCCTCAGTTAATGATGGTAATTGAGACCAGAAAATGCAATGTCACATGACTGAACCACTTAGCAATGGCAGTTCCAGTAGTCCCCAGTTACTGTTGATAAATAAATCACGGTGAATCTGGTGTGACTGGCTTCCAACTTCCTGCTGGCTTCCCCATTGATTTTGCTTGTGAGAAGCAAGCAAGGAAAGTCACAGATTGCAATCGTCTAACCATGGGAACCTATCACTGTCAAATATCCAGGCCAATTAGCAGATCACAATCACATGACTATGTGGGTGCTACAACAACTGGAGCTTTGAACTCTGGCCATAAGTACCACTTGTTCAGTGCTATTATAAATTCAGCCACTGAATAAGTGGTCCTTAACAAAAGACCATTGTATATTAGAGCTGAATAAACATTTGAGGATAAATCTTTACACAAAGTTTTGGGGAAAGAATAATCAGAAGTTATTGTGGAGCTTATTTTGGGGTTGTAATGAAGGAAGAAGCATGTGACCCATCAAATCCTTTACTTAATCTAGTCCAGACGTCTTCATATTAGTAGTCAGTATCAGGAAACCTATTTGTAACGCCTGGACTTCTATGATGGAAGAAAAGCTTAATACAAAATTAAAGATAAGCCTCTTTCCTCAATGTATTTTCTGTTTACTTACTTAACAGTTTTTGTGTCCTAAACTCTTTTGATTTCTGCTGTAATTTTTGGATTCCATCAATGGATACGTGGCCTGATTGTGACTATTTTGATGCGATAGACTTTCTGCCTCTGAAAAAAATATGATATTAAAACAGTAAGGAATATTTCAATTAGAAAATTATTTGCTAAAATAGTAAGGGGCAAATCTGATACATTATGTAGAAAGATGAGAGAAGCTCAAGGTATAAAATATAAACTCATAATCCTTTCTTATACTGTCTGCCCTTAGAGAGTACTGAGTGATGTCAAAGAAGATTCCTTCATCTCCTCTCTAAAGATTGACTGTTAATTAATGCAGTAATTTATAAACATTGTGAAATCACCGTCTCAGCTTGTTCCTATCTGTAAGGACATCAAGAAAATTAATTATGAGTGCTGCTTTTTGAAATGTAATTAATGTCCCTTTGCTAGATGCCTGATTATGAGGTTTTCTTTAATTTGTAACTTGTTGCCTTCTTTTGAAGCGGATATTGTGGGTTCATTGTGATCTTTGTGCTTCATATAAATGGACATGTGCCTGCAAATGGCCACCACTGAGAATTTTGTGTAACTAAGAAATGTTTTAGTGAGAAGCAAACCCTACACTGGATATGTTCTTAGACACGGCTTCTGTTTTCCCCTCAGTTCCTTTCTGACCATCAAAACAACAGCACTGTTGGGAAACTGGGGAAAACTTCATCATTTTCAGTTTTTATTTGCTTTTGTCTCCTTCCTCTGATCGTGTAAAAAAATTGCATTATCGTCTTTGTTGTTTGTCAACACAGAGGCATATTCCCTTGTTTCGCCACTAGGTCTTTGGACCAAGATATTCTAAGCAAGTTTCTGAAAGTTCAGATTAGGCCAACCAGCTACTGCCAAACTGATAGCTATTCATTGTGTCTCCTTTGTCTCCCTCCTGAGCTCCGCCTACTTCCTAAATTCATGAAACAAGCTGGACAGAACCCATCTTTCTGTGTTTGGGTCCTCCTTTGGAAAAACTCACAATTGATCCATGTGTATAAAAATGCCCTACCTTTTGTCTACTTGTTTCCTAACCACAGGTACTCCTTGACTTAAGACTACAACCAGAACTGGATAATTCATTGTGGTGCAGTTGTTCAGTGAGGCACCCAATTTTATGACCTTTTTTTTGCTGGGGTTGTTCATGACGCAATTACAATTTGCAATCTTTCCTGCCAGCTTCCCCTTGACTTTGCTTTGTCAAAAACCAGCTGGTAAGATTGCAAATCACAATTGTCTGATCATGGGATGTTGCAACAGCTGTTAATATGAGACAGTTGCCAAATGTTTGGTTGTATGAGGACCAGTTCAAGGTCACTTTTTTCAGTGCTGTTATACCTTTGGTCACTAAATGAATGGTCATAGGTTCATGACTATATACATTGCAGGCAATGGTGGGATTCAATTTTTTTTACTACCGGTTCTGTGGGTGTGGCTTGATGGGCGTGGCGTGGCTTGGTGGGCATAGCAGGGGAAGGATACTGTAAAATCTTCGTTCCCTCCCCACTCCAGGGGAAGGTTTCTGCAAAATCCCCATTTCCTCCCAATCAGCTGGGACTCGGGAGGCAGAGAATAGATGGGGGCGGGGCCAGTCAGA
>JANHFT010002157.1:76169-87607 GCA_032467955.1 Pseudoxenodon macrops | reverse complement strand
TAGAGTAGAGTAGAGTAGAGTAGAATAGAATAGAATAGAATAGAATAGAATAGAACCTTATGCCATCTACTGATTAAACGGTATCATGGCACTTTATATAACATTATTTATATAACATGTCTGGAAATGGCAGTGAGTATTATTGAGATGCTCTGTTGTTCTGTCTCCTTTTAAAAATATGCATATAGTCCTTTTGGCATTATATTTGAAGGGAGGCCATTTTGTTCAGTTAGCTTTTTTTACTGCTAAAATGGATGTACACATGCATTCCTCCCTTGTATTAAAATAATATGTTTTTCTTAATAGCTAATTTGGATAATGACACAGACATTTGTACAAATGTACTTTGCAAATAGATTAATCGTTGCATCGGTTTTACCCTTTGGAAGTTATTTAGAATAGATGACCACAAAATGTTAGCATGCTGATTGATTTCTGGAATAATTGTTTGTAGAAGTAACAAGTAAAAGCTTTCTTACCTATCAGTGGTGTTAGAAATATTCTTAGAAGCTGGAGGAAGAATACCTGAAAACTAATTGCTTAAAATAAAAAAGGCAGATTGAATTGCAAATGTTTCCAGTTTAAATAATTAGCCAGCATAATCATTTGTTAAAGGTTGTAACAGATTTTGCAATCAGATGGAGTTCTTAAATTAAGGCTGGCTGTCTTTCAATAGACAGGCTCAAGTTCAGACAAATGTTTATGACCATCATGTAGTAATTATTTAGGATCTTTGATGCTGGAGGCCAAACTTGGATTATAGTAGTCCATTTTAGCAATAGAAATCTATCAGATTATTAAATGGACATTAATTTATCTTTATTCTACTGGAATTAAGATCCGTGAGTAAAGGAGATCATTAGAATTAGATTTAGATAAATACCATTCTGATCATGATTGGAAAATCTGGGTGATTTATAAATGAAGCAAGACTATATTTTGATATTTAAAAGGTTCTGCATGCTTTAAATATTATTTGGAAGAAATACTTTGGATTCACACAACTAAAAATAAATCACCTCTCTCTTATTTGTTAAAGTCGTGTTATTTTTCTAAGTCTTCAGAACTGGATCAGATTTGCTGAGAGGATTTCTTAAACCTTATTTTCAGGCCACAGCAAACTCTGAAAAAGTCATACTACCTGAATGAAGAAGAGACTCCTGCTATGCTCCTGCTAAATCCAAAGCACTTCTTCCCTCAATTTCAAAGTGCACCCAGCTCTAGTATTTAGGGATTTTTCTAACTACATATTTTCATGTCACTCATGTCAACTCAATATCGATCATAATTTTTCCAGGCAGTGACCCAGAAAGATGCTCAAGAAAATCAAACTGAGGGCACATCTACTGAGGGGTTCTTGAATTTGAAAGGATTGAAAAGTTCATAATATTTTCTTACTTAACTTTCCACACTATCACAATGTGGCACAAAATGAGGGATTTTTTTGCTGGTTGTCAGTTTAAACCCTTCAATGAAACAGCATACAAAGATGTTCCCTAAATCCTTTGGACCATTTATCCTGTATCCAAGTAATATATATATATTTATAATATTGAATGTTCCTTTATGTTAAGCCAACATTTGGCTTGATATTGATTTATGAGATAGTACTAGTTGGATTCAAGGGAAAGTTCTGGAGCCTTCTGAGGATAGTTGAACAATGTCTGCTAACATGAGTTAATTTTACAACAGTTTTCTTTCTTTTTTTAATTTTTATTCAATATCACAAAACTAGACATACATCACAGATAACACATATACTCGCAAATCAGTTTCCCGACAGTTTCGTGGTGATCTCAATCCATTTTCTCATTTACCCCCCACATTACCATTAACACTATTTTTATCCTTAATGTCCCCTTTATCTCTTATATTAATAGCAATTATATTTATGCTACTTATATACTCCATGTTCTACCATATTTATCTATATACATATATACATCTCTCCTTTTTACTGTTGTTGTTGTTGTCTGTTCCTATTTTCCAACCAGTCATACCATTTATCCCATATTTTTGAATATTCTGTATCCTCTTTTTCCTTTAATTCTTTGGTGTAGCTTATCCATTTCCGTGCATTCTAAGATCTTTCCTATCAGTTCTACCTCCGTACAACAGTTTCTTATGTATTTGGTAACAGCAGTCAACACATAGATCATTCCTTAACTGCCTCTTTTAATGCAATGTGAATAAAGAGTAATTACTAGAGCATGGAAACAAATGTTAATGGTAGAGCATCATGCAGAGGTGTTTACAGATGGGCCAGAAAAGACAAAGTGACAGCCATCACCATGCAATCAAAGTTCATTTAAAAAGTGGATGCAATGTTAAACATGATATACATTAAAGAGAGAGAGAGAGAGATGGCACTTTGATCTCATGGTTGTGGCTATTAACTTGATTTAAAAAAAAACCTTCAATTTATATATCCTTGGCTTTATACATTCAATTATCCATGCTTCCATATCCTCTTCATTTCCTGTAGATGTCCTTTTCCTGCAATCAATGCAGGTCATCTTTATTACAGTATCTTCTAACTTTCAAGTTTCCCATGGCACTAATTTCAACATTCTGCAAATGATTCAACTATGCTAGTGTGATGTAACTTTTCTTTAGTTTGAAAACTACCGATAGTATTGAAACAAGGACTGTAAGGCCCATTGTTGTCCACTTCCATGCCTTTCATCATGTATTATCAATAGACCTGATTCTAGGTTCCCATGTTAGCATTTGCTATAGTTGCTAACTAGGTTAGGCTTGGGAAGGCTTTTAATTTTTAAAAGTAATCTTGATTTAAAAAGTAAAAATATCTGGCACCTCAGCCACTCCTCAGACCTATGGACAGCAGAATTTAGAAGTTATGCATTTGGGCAGGCAACTAACCTAATTTCCTACCCAAGAACTCAAAGTAAGGGGCTCTTTGGGAGCTCCAGAAGCTACTCAGAAATAAGAGCTTTCCTAATAAACCTCTAAAAGAATACTTGGGCTAAATTCTTGAAGGGTAGGATTAAATTAAGAGATAGGCATTTTATACATGTATGCTTCTGAGATGCCCACTGTGACAAATAAAAAAGTCCGCAGTTGTGTTGAGCGGGATATTCTGTTTTATCTTCTTCATTATTCTGTTGAGATTTTGTAAAAAGTACAGAGAAGAGCAACAAGAGGATTAAAGACTAAAATATGAAGAACAATTGCAGGAAATGGATATGGCTAGTCTAAAGAAAAGAAGGAGTAGGGGTGACATAATAGTGGCGTGCCAGTATTTGAGGAGCTTCCACAAAGAAGATGGGGTCAACTTATTTTCCAAAGCACCGGAAGGCAAGACAGGAAACAATAGATGGAAACTAATCAAGGAGAAAAGCAACCTGGAATTAAGGAGAAACCTCCTAACAGGGAGAACAATTAACCAATGGAACAACTTGTCTTCAGAAGTTGTGGGTGCTTTATCACTGGAGGTTTTTAAGAAGAGACTGGACAGCCACTTGTCTGAAATGGTATAGGGTCTTCTGCTTAAGCAGGAGGTTGGAATAGAAGACCTCCAAGGTCCCTTCCAGCTTTATTTTGATTGATGGATTATTGGCACCAAAAAAATAGCATCTATTTGTGTGTAATTCTTGGGGTATACTAACCTTGTTGAATGAATGGAGATCTGGTAGGATACTAAGGCTCCAGTGGTCTATTTATTTACTTTCAATTATATTCCTAAGTGATATTGGGAGATATTACTTTGATATCTCTCTGTATTAATAAACTCTGCCACTATTGCAAACAAGACTGAGGAAATTTGCTGTCTGCCACGTGATTATAATCTCTGCTGTCTTGCCTTTGAAAAAAGTCTGACTTGTTTACTGAACTTGTTTGTTCAGGATACATTTGCTGATAAGCAGTTTGTAGAAGGGCAGTGCTGTAACATTTGCCATTTTAAACAGGTCTTCAAGATACAAGATGTTGAGTGGGATCCTGCTGTCTTCTAGATATGCTCTTTATTGTGAGCTGCTGATACATTCCCACTTTTTGGGTTGTTATCTGCTTTGTTTATGTCATCTTTGCCTATGACAGCTAAGAAAGGCTGGTTTTTTTTAATGAAAAATCTCCCCCTTATTATTATTATTATTTTCATTTTGAAGACTAGAGCGGATATTACTTTTGTCTAAGAACATGCAATTTCTTTTCAACATTCTGGTAAGGCGACTCTGCGCATAGCAGATGGAACTGTCCAGCAGACTTCAGCCTGGAAGCTTGAAAACCTAAGCAAAGCCTGGCTGTATCATCAAAAAAAAGTTAGAAAAAGTACTGGTAACTACAATTGGCAAGTTAAAGAAAATTAGTAAAAAATTAGTTCTCACACCGCTTGCAAGAAAGCTACACAAACAAATCCAAGAAATCACTGGGAGTTGCATTCGATTTAAGGGACACATTACTTTTAATCTGATTGTAAATTTAACTAACTGGTTAATTAATTTTTATAACTACTCACCTCAGTCAATGACTCTTAATAATTCCATTATGATATTACATTTTGTTATTGGACAGTCCTCTGAATTGCACAGTACTAGATATTACAGAATCACATGTCTGAGTGTGCACAACATACCAACCCATCATTCACTTACTTTAGTCACTGGCCTTTTTTCACGCAACCAGCCTGGGTTATATTAATAACTATATATTAGATTAACCACCCTGGATGGATTTGCACACTATACTGAGCAGTGAACTCATAATTTAGCCTACTGTGGTGTGCATATCCAGCTTTTGTATTAATTCTTATAGTGGTTACTTCCACTAGTCAGGTGAACTAGCCAGCTTTGTCAAGCAAACCAGCAATGTTAATTCACAAGGACATGTTATTCATGGAGTTCTTTCCTTCTATTAGCAGCAGAGTCTTTCGAGACTTAATCTTCAACTGAACTTGGACCAATATCCTCAGAGTTTTCAAAGATGGCCCAAACTTATATACTGTCACTTAGTTCTGACTTAACTATTGAGAGCAGGCCTTACCGAAAAGGATCAAAATAATTGTTTTAATTAATTTAAGAGCATATTGACCAGGTATCTTTTTGTCTTACCCACCGGGGTTGTATGGGAGATCAGTTCAAACAGTTATATAGTCAGTTAGACAGCAAGGTCCTGAAATACTCTCAAGATGAAGTATAAAGCTCATCTTCCAGTAGACTTTGTGGGCTGCTCAGAGTTCTGACTTTCTTAACTGATATCAAGAAATTTTTTATCTGCCTTTCACAAAGTTTAGGCAACATACTGAGCCTAAATATAGCTACCTTGTATGTGAATTAGCATACTCTATGAATTTAGATAATTTGTTTTTTAAACTAGGGTCAATTGCTTAATATGTTGTTTCTTTCAATAAACTATATGAATCCCTCACCTATTGCATAAACAATTGTCTGGCTTGTCTACCTTGAAAATGCTAATTGTGTCCCTTGTCTCTATGGGAATTGTGTCCCTTGTCTCTATAAAACACAGCAGCTGAATTTCAAATCTTTTTTATAAAGACAGTGTAACCTGCATTTATCTCAGTCTAAATATTATGAGTTAGTTTGAGTACATATATATGTATGCATGTATAATATCGCGACTGGGCTTACATGATTCATTAAGCTAGCATTCGCTCATTCTTAGTTTACCAAATAGATTCCAGCTGCATGTATTCATAAAGTCAATTGCGTGTTGACCTTGCATGTTACGTAAGTTTATTTGCCCACATCAACTTGATTCTCTATTGGTGATAGCCAAACCATACCACCCCTTTTTAATCTGGCATGACTGAGGTTGGCAAATCATATTGCACTGTTGGTCTCTGGAATTACATTGTTACCTGTTGCAACTCCTCCTGTAGTTGCCTAAACTGTCAATCATCTGGGTGTCAGGCTCTCTGACACCTAACTCTGCTCTGTTCTCTCTCAACCTTCCGATCCTATAACCTTGTGATTTTTCCAATAGATTGTGATTAGATAGTAAGGGTCATCCTCATATCCAGACAGGCCTTTTCTACTCTCTATGTCTATGATGTTTTATGTGGCTGACAATTTGGGGTGGGAGAGGATGCAGCTGTTTTTCCATCAAAGTTTGCAGCGGACTAGAGCATCAAAGCAACAGATGGCACTAGAGTTTCATAGCGGGTTTTGATGTATACCAGGATGAAATAGAGTCATTTGTTTCACCTTGGGTACATGGCAATCTGTTCTAAATTACCCCAACTGCCTTGGGATTTAGGCGTCATTCCAACACACAGCACATCCTTAGACTGTTTACCTGAAAGACTGAAGGAAAACAATGTTGTCGGCATTCACTTAAATCTTTTGAAGAGGCAGTTTGAGGAATATGTTTACTGTTTTTCCTCTTAGGAAGGTATTCTAAAATTAGTATTAATGTAATAATGCAGATTTATTTTAATCTGACTGTATTAAAAGAAGGTGTGCGAATTTGTAATCCGTGCTGAATTTTGAGCATAAAATCCTTTCTTTTCCATCCTGCAAATCATTCTATGTTAGAGATATTTCTTCCACATCTTTAGTAAAGCTACACATGGAGATTTGAAGGTACTTTTTTTTTTTTAACAAATACATTTTCCAAAATCAAAGATTATGGAAAAGTTTGAATTAAGACTTAATGAAGAAAGAAATGACAGTCTATGGGTTGTCTGAAGGAAGATTGTTGGTATTTTCTATTCAACTGGACTCTTGCAGAGACCTAGGATTTATTCAACGAGGCTCTCTGTATAGTATAGTGTCTTTATTTTCTATGCTTTTTGCTGGAGAGAATCTCCATGGAATTGGGGGAAAAAACAACCCCACAACTTTCCCTGTTAGAAAACTCTCCATGAAAAATAAGAAACAACAAGCAGCAAAGGCTAGCTGTATTCTTAAGTCTCTAATTCTTTTGTTTCTTGGATGGTGCTGAGAGTTAAATCGATTGTGGTGGCATTTAAATATAGTACAAATAGACCTCGACTTACAACAGTTCATTTAGTGACTGTTCAAAGTTACAACGGCACTGAAAAAAGTGACTTATGACCGCTTCTCACACTTGTGATCGTTGCAGCATCCCGATGATCATGTGATTTACATTCAGATGCTTGACAACTGACTCATATTTATGATGATTGCAGTGTCCCAAGGTCATGTGATCATCCTTTGCAACCTTCGCACAAGCAAAATCAATGGGGAAGCCAGATTCACTCAACAACAACCGGGTTACTAACTTATCAACTGCAGTGAGTAAAACTCACTTAACAAATCTCTCTCTTGGCAACATAAATTTTGGGCTCAATTGTGGTCTTAAATCGAGCACTACCTATAAGAGATAAATAAATATACTATTAAGAATACATGAATTTTAAAAAAATGAAGAAGAGATTGGACAACCATTTGCCTGAAATGGTATAGGGCCGTGATGGTGAAACTATGGCATGTGTGCCACAGCTGGCATGCAGAGCCCTCTCTGCGGACACGCGAGCTGTCACCCAGATCAGCTCCACTGTGCATGCGTACACAAGCCTCCTGCTAGCCAGCTGATTTTGGGATGCACGGGATGTGGGAGACTTGAATGCATGCATAGGGATGGGGGAGCATGGAGGGGTGTGGCACCACACAAATCCCATTTTTGGGTCCAGGAGGCTGCAGGGAGGCCAGCTAGGCCCAAAATGTGGGGCGGGGGTGTGTGTCGTATGTGCATATGTATGGGAGTGGGGGAACAAGGGGGGGTTGTGCATGCATAGCATTATGGGTGCCAGCACATGCGCACTGTTGCATGCGTGCACACTCGCTTTCGGCACACGACAAGATTAACGTTAGCCATCATTGGTGTAAGGTTTCCTGCCTGAGCACGGGCTTGGACTAGAAAACCTCCAAGGTCCCTTCCAACTCTGTTATTCTGTTAAAATCAATCAAAGCAGTAACCTGAATTGAGTGGGGTTGTGAAGCATTATGGATTTGACTATTTGCGCCATTCCTCTGCTTCGTACAGAAAATATATACCGGGCTTTGGAACTCTCCCAGGTAAAATGGATACCTAGAAACGATAGTGATGTCACAGGAAGGGAAAAGGTGTTTTTTAAGATCTTAAAAATGGTTGGAATTAAAGACGAAAACGGGAATAGAATGCTTCAAACACCATCATTACAACACCAACCCAGCCCCTCCCCCAAATTAGATTTCTGAAAATTTAGGACAAATTACATTAGGGCATCATTTGATAGGAAGCTGATGCAATTTGTCATTCAGTGCCCTCTCATTTGGGGGAGGGGGAATCGCTAAAAATCACAGCACTGACCCATGGTACTCAAAGGAGGTGAGGACCAGACTGACCTCATCAGCATCATGCTGCTAATCCTAACTCTTTCTACCAGTATTATGTTACCTCATAAAGTCCGTCCCTTCCAGGTTTGCTGCAAATCACAATACATGTAGAAAAGTGTCATGTCACCACACCACAACACTGCTGACATCAGCTTGACCCTCCTTGCCTTCCCTGCAGACACTACTCCCTCTGAGAATAAGCCATATTGTTGTCACCAAATTTCAAAGTCATGATGTTGGAGTCTGTGGACCTCAAGTGAAGTGCTGGATTTATTACCTCATTAAAGTCTTTGTCAGCCAGAGCTCTTTTGGGGTGACCAGATTAGTATTTCTTTGGGTTTTATTCACTTTCTCAGCTTTCTGCTTATGTGGCCAGCAGTAAATTTGCTCGATGTATTATTTAGAACTGTAGGCCTCTCCTACCAAGTGGGAATTCAACTTGATTCACAGTTCTCTGCAAATGGCCTCAAGGCTGACCAATATAGATTAAGTTCTGCATGACTTCAGCAATGAATGACTGGGTGCCAGGCTAAGACCTTCAGGCACTGCCTTAAAGGCTTAACATTCTTAAGAGGAGAGGAGAGTTAAATTACAAAAAATTATTTTATCTGTGTGCTTCTTTTTTCTATCTTCTTTTTTTTCTATCCCTGTGATATTACATTTCACTTTGGTAGCCTGGATTTGTTGCACCTTCTAACTACTCTTGTCACGGGGTTCTTCCTAAAAGTTGCTTTAAGGTGCGTTCCTTCAGTCCTTGAATAGGTTGTAAAGACCACTTTGGTGTAAAGCACACCACCTCAACATTCAAGCTTCTATGGAGATTCTCAGTCATCCAGGCCATGGTTGTTCCAAAGGTGTTTTTCAAGAGGCAACTGGACTTTCTTGTTTTTCTTTGAAGATCTTTCACTTCTCATCCAAGAAGCTTCTTCAGTTCTAATTGAATGATGGGGAATGGAAGGAATTGTCTTGATGTCTGCAAGGAATATAAATATTTCCATTCCCCACCATCCAGTTAGAGCTGAAGAAGCTTCTTGGATAAGAAGCAAAATGTCTTCAAAGAAAAACAAGAAAGTCCAGTTGCCTCTTGAAAAAGCACCTTTGGGTCAACATTCAAGCCTATCCTGTCTCAGGAAAAGACTGGGATTTAATCTGGGGCAAGCAATTCCCCTGGCTTCATTTCATTGTACACCAAGAAGAGATGTTCAATATGTTCAGGGAACATGGCACTTCTTCTTGTCCTTCAATTTACCTTTTCCAAGGTAAGGAGGAAATGATGGAGCAGTAATGGGCTGTTGGAAGAAATATCCTTCTGGGTTCAGTTCTAAGTGGGGGAAAAAGACACTGAAAACGTGGAGACTGCTTGGTTTAATGGTGGACAGGGTCACATGGCTTGAGTTCCTGAGCAGAAAAAGGCGATCACGTGCTTCAAGATTTTGGGTGAAGAAAAAAAGGGCCGAGATGCCAAGAGTGCCTGAGTTTTATACCCTCTGTTGGGCCCCACCTTAGTGTTTCCTGTTCCTGTGTAAGAAATGTATCCTATTGGCTGTCAGACTCCCAGGGGGTAGGGATCTTAGCTAACTTTGTAGGTTTTGTCTGTGTCCCAGGCTAGTTTGAATGCTGGCTGATGTAATCTTCTCAGGTGCCATGTGGTGAGTTTCTGTTACTAGATGAGTCATGTCTTTTGTGTTGCAGATGAGCTGGCTCAGGCCATAATGGCCCATTGACAAAGGTGGGGGGGAATGAGTTTCTGCCTCCCTTTTAGGGGGAAATATTCTGCCCTTTTAATATTTCATTTTCTAGGAGAGGGGTGGGTTTCAACTTCCTACAAGGCAATGTTTAATGTCCTTGAGGATCTACAAGCATTTTCAGGGAATCCATGCAAAGACTGGATGGCTTATAGGTACAGACATGCTCCTACTTCTCTGCACTTTAATACTGCAAAAAGTTGCAGTTTGGCCAAAATAAGTTTCAAATATAATGTGGTTTAACAAAGCAAAGGAAAGAGAATTCTTACTAATGGGGTAAATTATTACCATATTCTTTTTGTAATGCAGAGGGAGCGGGAGATGACACAGAGGAATAATCCCACCAGGGGAGTCTTAATACTTTTAAGCCGTCCTATTAGTCATATTTTGTCTGCAAGCAATTAAAGAATCTGGATACAAAAATATCCTGTATGCTTGGAGTCTTGCCAAGCGCTTTGTCCCATCTCTTATCATGCTTGTCCATTTGGGATTCTTTCATAAGCTTTTGTTATATTCATCGTGCAGATTAACAGTGCTTAACTGTGAATACCAAACTTTGATGCGATGGAGTGGGAATTGCTTGAGTAAACAAAATCAAAAATAAATGGAACCACTGCTTTGAATCAAAGTGCACTCCAAACTTGTTTTAATTTGCAAAGGTTAAAAGCAAATGCTGCTCTTGCCTGGGGACAGAACTTCAGGAAAGCACACTAGGCTGATTTATAACAAAGGCAAGGAGGATAACCAGAGAGAGGGAAATTTGATTTCCTACTGCTGTATTCAGCCTTATTTAAATTGATTTCAGTTTCATGATGCTTAGCGAGATGGTTGGGCTAGGTAGGTGGCAAGTACCAGAGCAAAAACCTTTGATGATAACAACATCTCACTTTTCCTGGTCAGATTTCCAGCACTTTGGTTTTTATTGTAGAAAGATCATGTCTAAAAAATTCCAGAAAACCATTAACTGGCAGCAAAAACAGACACTAAATCTCTGTACCTCTCTGTTTCCATCTAGTGCTTGCCCATATGTTCACAGGCTAGCTATAATCGCTTTCCTATTTGACAACAGTGCAGTCACAATGATAAAAACAGGCAGGCTTTAATGAGATTTCCTGGAGATGGTGGCAAACTTTACTGTTCTGAAGTAAAGATTGGAATTTTTATCCTTTGAGTTTTTGTTTGAAAATCAATGCAGATGAATAAAAATTAAGCATAGTGGAAATGTAAAAAAGAACAAGGTACCTTCTTTCATACATGGTGGTTATCTCCTGAAGCGAAAAGATTTTGGATAAAGATATGAAATTGGCTTCAAGAAATAACTAATTGTCAAATAAAATTAAAACCTGAAATTTTCCTCTTGGGGATTATTAAAGAT
>JANHFT010002157.1:33039-52390 GCA_032467955.1 Pseudoxenodon macrops | reverse complement strand
TGACCTCCAAGTCACGCCCACAAAATAAGCCACACCCACAGAACCGGTAGGGAAAATTTTTAGATTTCACCCCTGCTTACAACCATTGCAGGATCCCCATGGTCATGTGATCAAAATTCAGATGCTTGGCAACTGATTCATATTTATGATAGTTGCAGTGTCTCAAGGTCATGTGATCACCATTTGTGACTTTAAGGCAAGCAAAGTCAATGGGGAAGCCAGATTCACTTTACAACTGTATTACTAACGTAATAACTGCATTGATTCACTTAACAACTGTGGC
Organism: Pseudoxenodon macrops; assembly: GCA_032467955.1. Classification (NCBI taxonomy): domain Eukaryota; kingdom Metazoa; phylum Chordata; class Lepidosauria; order Squamata; family Pseudoxenodontidae; genus Pseudoxenodon; species Pseudoxenodon macrops. The sequence goes on along the minus strand of JANHFT010002157.1, from coordinate 52,107 downwards.
AAGAAAAATGTAAAATGGGGCCGCAAAACTCACTTAACTGTCTCGCTTAGCAACTGAAACTTTCTGCCCAATTGCAATTGTAAGTTGAGGACTGCCTGTAGCTAGTTCATAAATGTCATTCCTGTGCCTACTTTAATGAGACTGTCAGAAAACTCCCTTGTATATTTCCAACCCTCCCATCTGCGTAAGTGATTTTTAAGAAAAGTCTCTTGATTGCACTTTAAAGAAGAAAAACACCAACAAATAAAACCAACGATTGTCACAGAGAATGCCAATTCTGCACAGCAATTACTGACCTACAAGCCAGGGAAGCCAGTATTTAGACATCCTTCCATCTGTCTGCATGTCCCAAGGATGCACAAACAGACAGCAGTTTAATTGTTCAGCAGCCTTAAATCGCCAAGAGAGAATTAAAAGATTATTAAATAGATGAGAACAGGGATGATATCTCAGGCTATCAAAGCTGAAGTTTTTAGATAGAAAAAAAAATCAACTGGTCTCATTACAGGACTTGTGGCGGGGGGGAGGAAAGACAGAACATGTTTACTTACGGCATAAACGGAAGCAAGTTCTGGAGCATTCAATTCCCAGTTGTTGATATGGGATCCTATCTGCACCCCTGGAAATCCAAGTTCCTTCACACAGCGGTGCATTTCCTTCACGGCCAGATCTGGAGCTTGCATGGGGAGAGTGCCAAATCCAATGAATCTTTTTGGGTGCCTCTTTACTGTAGCAGCTAAGTCGTTGTTTAACAATTGACACAAGTCTAGAGTATCCTGTGGTTTAGCCTGGAAACAAACAATTAGCGGATTGAGTAATTAAAACATCATTTTCAGGTTGAGGGGATTGGCTGAACCTTAAGTAGAAATGTTTGGAAAACAATACCTACTGTATTTTTCGGAGTATAAGACGTACCTGAGTTTTTGGGGAGGAAAATAGGGAAAAAAACCTGCCTACCTGATATTCATCTGGCTAGTGTCCCTAGTCTAGTCAGCTTCAGCACGTTATTTTATCCCCTGATTAGGACTGGGAAAAACAGCTTCTAATACACAGCTGATAGAGAGAACCAATCAACAAAGCATGCAAAGCCAGGAAGATTGTTAGCACCTGGTTAGGTCTGAAAAAAAGGTTCTAAAGCACAGCTGATAGAGGAACCAATCAACAAAGTATGCAAAGGCCAGAAGATCATTAGGACCTGAAAAGAAAAAGGTTCTTTGGAGGGAATAGCAATGAAAAACCCTGCAAAGACTTAGGGCTGAAAAAAAAAGCTTCTTCTGAGGGAGTAGCAATGAAAGACTGCAAAGATCGCTTCACTCACCTCATTAGGTCTGAAAAAAAGCTTTGAAAAAGCTACATTCGGACTATAAGATGCACCTGAATTATCAGCCCCAATTAGGGGGAGAAAAGGAGCGTCTTATACTCAAAAAAATATGGTAATTAGAACCAAAGGCCTAAGTATTTTTACTCAATGAAACAACCCATGTACAGGTAGCCTTCAACTTACAACCATTTTTTAAAGTGAAATTACAACGACACTGAAAACATGACTGACGACTGTTTTTCATACAACTAACAGCATCTTCATGGTCATGTGATCAAAATTTGGCCGTTTGGCAACTGACTTGTATGTCCCGGGGTCAACTTTTATGACCTTCTGACAAGCAATGTTGATGGGGAAGTCAGATTCACTTTACAACCATGGTACAAACTTAATGACAGCGGTGATTCACAGCTGTGGCAAGAAAGGTCATAACATGAGGTAAAAGTCACTTACCGTAACTGTTTTTGTTACCGATTTCTGTCTCTTTGCTAAGTTAAATGTCATTGCGATACTTTATAGGTGGCACAATTTTTTATCAAGCTGGTATGGGAAAATTACTAGAGGCTAGTAATTCAGGAATACAGTAGTAAGGAATATATTTTAATTCATTAAAAAAACTTTTGAATATGACAACTATTAATTCTGCTCTTTTATTACATGCTTGCTTTAGTCTGTGACTGCCAAGCAAAATCATTCAAAATGTTAGAAAGTAGTCTATTCTATCCAGGGAGAAAGGGACAGTTTGCTTAACATGTGAAGTAGCTACTAAACGTCCTATCATGTCCCCAGCACGCTTAGATTCTCCCAGCAGATAAATTTGGACAAAAACTGAATCATCATCACCAACTCCATGACCTGTGTAGTTAACTACTATCCATCATGGAATGTTGTGTAGATAATAATTTTAATTTGCATAGACATGATACTGTAAAGCAGGGGTGCCAAACTCAATTTCATTCAGGGCTGCATCAAGTTTTTTTTACCTTGGGGGTGGGGGGCATGGCCAGGGCAGGGGGACATGACCCTCTGCTAGTGAAAATAGAACTCGGGGGGGCCGTGCACGTCCCTTAGGACCCCATTTTTGACCGGGACGGCCTCCTGCAGCCCTCTGAATGCAGCCCCCTGAGCTCCATTTTCATTGACAGAGACATCGTGGGCCAGTCCTTCAGGGCAGCCCCACGGGCCAGATCTAAGCACCCTGCAGGACAGATCTGGCCTGCGGGCCTTCAGTTTGACACCCCTATTGTAAAGGATCCCTATTGGAACAGTCACCTCTGCATACTAACATCTTTTCCTGTTGGAATTTTTAACTTATTGCTGGGCTTTAGGAACAGAAGTAGATGCTTTAGAAGTCAAGAGCAATTGCTTGCTGCAACTGATGTTGTTAACTGAACACTGTTGGCATGGTAACCTCCATCAGCAGCAATGTTTCTTAGTGAACAGCTTCCTGAGAAATTGGCAGAGGGGATGCTCTGAGATTAAAAAAAAACAACCTGGAATGTGCTCATTGGTTAAGACAACAATTATTGTATCTCTTTTGTTTTCTATGCTTTCTCCCATGACATTTCCCTCTCACAGACACATACATACACCCCATCACCAAACATGTAGCATATTTGGATCCAAACCAAAATATCATTTCTTTCCATACTGCTTAGCCAACCTCTGAGTGACTGGAGGGGTAGAGATGTCTCCAGCAGGTGGGAGAGGGGTGACAAAGATTTAAAAAAAATTGATCCTGAAGGATCTCTGCTAAAATCATGATTGGTTCTCATTAATCGATTCAAATGTGGCAGATAAATCTGGGATAATATGCCTGAGTACTTCCTTCTTTGGTACTTTCAAAATAAGGCTGTTGATAACTACGGTACTCTTTTGAATGGCTAAAACATGGAAAACAAAATATGGAAGCACTGTCTACTCAATTGTCTTGGCAAACACATTTCTAACACAAAATCCTGTTGGAGGAACAATATCTGTTTAAGCTCTTGCACAGTGGAAGAGCAGAGTTTACCTAAGGGATTACAGTCCTAGTTATAATTCTGCAATGGTTTTCGTTCTCCTGGCGCTAATACTTGAACACAGTCCTGCCTCTTAAGGACTAAAGCTACAGTAATTAAAGAGTAAATAAGCGTAGAATTGGCACCATGACACTTAAATGTATGGGAGGCTGTAATTTCCAAAAAATTATGTTGGAATAGTCGACATCAATTTTAACTGTTAGCTGAATTTAAATGTGGTAAGATTTTAATTCATTTCATTTGTTCATCATGTTAGAAAAGGAGGAAGAAGGTTATCCCTTTTCAATTTCTGTGGAATCAAAATGGCATGTGTGAACAAATTTCTTCACGGTGTTGAAATATTAGTCACAACTGGGAAGAGGGAATTTTCCTAAAACTTTAACCACTAAACTTTAACTTTAAAAAAATATTGTTTTTTTCTACACAGTACTCTGAAACTAATTTATTTCCAAAGAGAGACGGGCTAAGACACTGTATGGCTTTAAGAGTTGGCTTTAGAGCAATTATTTATTTTTCACTTTTACCTTGTAATTGCCAAGGTAAGGTACTCCTTTCTCAAACTTCATGTGCCAGAGGAAGGTGCCAGGGAAGCACCCCTAAAAGACAAGAGGTATGTACCGTAGTAACAAGCCACTACGTGACGACTATTGAGAGAATAAGATGAAACTTCCATCCTTCCATAATGTGGGCTCTGCCAAGCTGCTACACATCTTTCAAGAACATGGAATGGATTTTTATTCATTTATTGAAGATATTGAGCATTGTATTTCTTTTCAAGTATCAGAAGAGACTTGGGAGGGGGGGTGTCAAATTGATATTTGTAAGACTGGGCTGCAATTGCAGAGGAAATAATTACAAAAGCCATTGCCTCTCCTTCTGTAGCTTTTTGACTGCTGCAGCACAAATGAAAATAATTGTTCCCATTGACTTACCCAATAGCTAAACATGACAGGAACCGTCGAAAGTACCTGAACGGAGACTCCTATGGAATAGAAAAGGCGTACGTGATTTTAAATATTGAACTGATTTATCCATTAGCAATGAGAGAGCCTTAAAAATGCTGAATTGGCACACTTGTCTTTTCGTTACAGTTTTACCCATGGTGACAGGAATTGCTTCCAAAGTCATCTTGTCAGTGGTAGACATGAAGTTATTATTAGTTTCCCACAACTGATTGCCATCAATTGTATAACTTACAAAAATATCTTTGACCAAGATGGCTTAGAAAATAATGAACCCCGTTCCCTATTTATCCATACATTTTTGAAGGGAGTATGTGGAAATCTGTAGCGCCTCCACAACTGTCTCTTCGGGGCAGTAAGGAATTTGGTAGTGTTAGGTGAAACTCTCAGTATGCTATTGAATGTTAGTTTTGGAGGAGGTTGATGGAGCTCTGAAGAACCAAATGCCATTCTTCACAGAGTAAGTACAGATAACGTCTATTTAAGAGTCTCAGAATCCTTAGAAAAGACTCTGAATGGATATTACAGTATACTTGTTATTGAAGATAAAATAATAGCTCCAAAATAAAAACCATGTATCATTTAATCACTACCCTACAAAATTAGGGAAAAGGCCTAAGCAGAGACTATTAAAATGCAGACAGAAAAGTCACAGTATAATTAATCAAATGTTGATCAACCCAAATTAACCCAAAGGAGTGCAATTGCAATACCATTAGGAAGTCTAAATTAAACTATGGTTTAATAAATGAACTGGTATAAAATGCAAGAAGGGCTGCATACTTCAAATGTAATTTTTAAAGAAATACCATCAATATAAACATTTGAGGAAAAGAAGATAATATTTAAGGGGGAAAGGAACATTCAGTGGGTCAATGCAATTAGTTTACTAAATAAATCAATTGATCAATGCTAAAACATTCCCAATTTTAAAATTCATAAAACTTTGAAATAATACATCCCCCAAGCCCCAACCTTTTACACACAAATAGGGAAAGCAATATATTATTTAAAATAATTTATATTTTATTGCTGACTTTAATCTTTCTTGATGCCACAGGATATCCTGTCACTTGTTGGGGCATCTTGTGATCCATATCAGCCAACAAAAGGTATAGACTTCACATCTACAATCCCAGATGTGCCAATGCAGCAAAGAATATAAATGAATTGAGTTCTGGGAATTTTATCCAATTTTATCCAATTCAGAACATTATGAATAGGATCTTCAATCTTATCCCTCCATCGATACAGAGATGCTCCTAACTCAGGATCCGTGCTATTTCCCATTTAAATATGCTGAAGCAGATGTTGTTCAAGAAAGGTTTCAAAAATGGGTTGGACCAATTGAGGATCAGTCTATGCTAGCCTTGTTGGCAGTGGACCTACCTTGGAAGGCCATCCGCTGGGAGACGGAGGTTCTTCTTTGGATGGCCACTGTGAGAACAGACAGCTAGACTAGATGAATCAGGGGTCTGAATGATCCAAGAGACCATGGCATATGTTCTTATACTCTAGAACCCCTTCCTTTCCCTCCAACTCTTTTCTTGTTCTTTCTGAGGACAAAAATGCAGCCAGTCTTCCAACTATCCATGCCTAGGAACTAGCTACTCACATGATCCATCTTGGTCAGGATTCATCCTTAGTTTAATGCCCCATCTATCCTATCGCTGGAGAGTGGAGACTGGTTCAGAACATGCCCAGGTCTTAATGGAGAAATAGAGCTGAGTGTTACCAGTGCACAGATAACATGTATAAGAGGATTCCTGATTATCAGCCCCAGCAGACATGATACTAAAAAAAAGATAATTCTCACGATGTTGCAGATCATTTTGTTGATAAGGGTTGGTAAGGTTTATTTGATTTGACATAAAGGCATTTTAAAGGTTAATTATAAATGTTTCATTAAAACTGCTGATATCACACTGATACCTAAATTTTACACACTTGAGCTGAGGGTACCTGATTCATCCATCTGTTTAATCCGAACTTCTGGATCCCAACAGTTCTCTTGGATGACTCTGAAAACCTTTCCATCTTTCATCATTTTGGCTTCCCCCTGCAATAGACATTTATATATTGTACTGTACGTTAGCACATTTTTTTCATTTACTTCAGAAGTACACATTTCATAAATTGTCTTGAAGCACCTAAAGGCTTTTGCTGACCTTCTCTTAAAAGTATGGGAGCTCTTTCAATATAGTTTTCTCTTATAACACTGAGCTAATATTAGATAACTGCCTGGTATTGTATCTCATATAAGAAATCTACCATAAAGCTACAGTAATATTGTCCTAATGTGTATGGTCTTCTCCTACGTGACCACAGATTTTTGAAATTATATAATAACACCAGCCAATTTCATGTAATAGTTAAGGTGGTGACCTTAGAGTTGAACGCAATTGGATAGGGAAACCTTTAACGTATGTTTGTATGTATGCATGTATGTACGGCATGTACACTACGTATGTATGAATATGTAGAATAAAATAATAATACCAGGAAATAGTAGAATGGAAGACAAAGAACTGGAGAAGATCACAGAATATTCAGATATGAAAATCAAAATTGGAAAATTATGACATAAACTAGCCCTAGTGGTCCCAGTGGCTATTGGCATACCTAATGCTGTAGTAAAAGATCTTGAATGGCACTTAGAAAATCTGTGCATTCATAAAATTTCCATCAGTCAATTACTAAAGGCTGCATTACTCGGATCCACAAATATACTAAATCAGTACATTATGACAACCTAGGAAAGAACTTGATGCATATGAAGGTCAAAACCAGCTAAAGAGCTGGCAGCTGTGATTTCACATTTTTGTGTGGCAGCTGTGATTTCACATTTTTGTGTATATAATAATATTTGTTGATGAGAAAGATAAAATGGTCTGGCTAGTGAATGTTGCAGCACCTGAAGACAGCAGAACAAAAGAGAAAGAACTGGAGAAAATAACCAAATACAAAGATCTGCAAAGAGTAGAATGACATGGCAAAATTAAGCAAAGATAGTATTAGTAGTGTTCCCAGAACATCTGGAGCACCATTTGAATGTCATCAACATTGACAAAATCACCACCAGTCAATTACAAAAGGCAGTTTTGCATAGAGCAGCTTACATTCTGCTATACCTTTAACCCTTCAAGCAACAATATCTGCCTATCCCAGATCCTTGGAAATAGAATGACCTTGGTTAAAAAAAAAAAAAAGCAAAGGTAGTACCAGTAGTAATAGCTGCCTTAGATGCAACCCCACAACAGCTGGAGCCCCACTTGAACCCCATTGGCATTGACAAATTCACCATCAATCAATTGCAAAAGACAGCTTTACTCAGAACAGCTTTCATCCTGCAACAATATCTGTAACACCATCAAACATCCACATTGCCTATACCGTGTCCTTGAGAAGGCCTCGATAAGTGGATAAAAATGCCAAATCCAGTCTGAACATCTGCTTGTCTCTGTGACAAAGCATAACAACAACAACAACAACAATAAAATCTGGCTGTGTGATCTTGTAGGAAAAAAACTGATTTGGGAGAAATAGCCAAGATGGGAAGATTATGCAATTTCACTGTAGCATCTCACACCAGAATATCAATGATTCAGTTGATTAGTGCCCATTTCTAAAAATGTTACAGGATTTTAGAATAATTAAAATGAAGTTTTTCTATTACTGCTAAGGAAAAATAACTTGCGTTACTTTTTATTGCTTTGAATTAAATTAAAAAACGAACCATGCTAAATAATAAAGCAAGAAACAGAATCACTTATAACTAAAAAATATATGAGGGAATTAAAAATGTTTGTAGCTAGGGATAAAAAGAGAGCAAAGTTGGTCCTTGGTAAAATGAACTCAATGGATAGGGAAATTGTAGCATCGACCATGGTATCCAGTTGGACCACCTGCAGGTATTGGAGTTTGGAGACGCTTTTTTAAAGTAATGGTTTGCCCTTCTCTCAGTAGGTAGTCCCTGTTGATGGTTGTGGGATAGGGAAGATACCCAGAGGAATATTTGCTTTATAGGGTAAATAAATCAGTCACAATGACTCTCTGTTTGGCACTGTTCCATGAAATGAGGAAATAAAACATATCAAGTCCAGTAACCATGTTGTTAAACCTACTGCAGAAAGTATCCTACTTTTATAAATGTTCGAAAAACATTTACATGAAGTGACAAATTTAACATAAGGCTAGTGCAGTGATTATGAACCTTTTAGACACCAACTGCCCAAACTCCATGCATGCACATGCTCAAAGGGAAAGGTGTACATGCGCGCATGCGCGCAAATACATGCATGCACAAATATGCATGAATGCGCACATGTGCTGACATGCACGCATGTGCAGCAGAGACCCAAAGACTGGCGGGAGGTGGGGCATCCCAATACCAGCAGCGCAGCGAGAGGTAAGATCTTTTTCTTTCATGAGCTTCTGTTTCATTGTTTGCAAGGAAACAGAAGCTCACGAAAGAAACACCACAAAGATCTGACCTGGGGTGACGGCATGCGTGCCAGCAGAAAGGATTGTGCATGCTATCTTTGGTACACATGCCATAGATTTGCCATCACAGGCCTATTGAATGACCACTGCTGCCCTTTTGGGTGGGTTGTTTTGCTGCCTCTAATGATCGGGTTTATTGTGCTGTCACAACAGTTGGTGCACATAGTTATAAATTCTATCCCTCTTGGAGAGGACCCCTAATTTTACTCTTTAAAAAGTGAAGTCCATTTCTATTTGTGTTTCTGGAATACCAACACTGACGAATGAATAGTTGATTGTCTTTGTGGATGGTATGTTCTGCTGGCTAAGAAGATTGGCTTAGGGAACTGACAAGCTTGGTCCTTAATGGGATTAATGACCCTCATCAGTGGCAACTTTTGAGATGCCAAAATTGTGGCTTGCTGGTAATAACCTGCATTACTTAACAGAAGCAAAAGAAGCATGCAGGCACAGTGAGATACAATGCTAGAGAAATAGGCAGGTCACATAGAAAGAGGCTGGCATTGAAGATTGGCAATTCAGAACCTTATGATTCCCTGCCTTCAAAACAGAAAAGGGGATAATCTGTGATCTTCCATTGCTGAGAGAGTTATACCTGGTTTACGCATCCAGAATTTAAAGGTAGATTTTGATTAGAGTACGCATGCTCTCTGGACCATCTTTGAACCTGCATTCAGAATGCTGAGAGATGTTGAACTCCAAGCTCAGTTGCAGACCAGCACAGAAGCTTAAAGTTTAACATATGAGAGAACATAGTGAAGACTTGCAGCTAACCACATGAAGGCATTCAGCTCAGAACTCAGAAATCATCAAGTCCAAACCAGGTTATCTTGACCTTTCCAAATAGGTTCTGACAGGCACAGAGTTTAATGAGTTATTAAACTCATTGGCTGGGTATTTAAGTTAAGAGCCCATCACGCCAGATCATTTCTCCCTCCCCCCCTCCCATTCACGTTCTCCATGTATGGAAGTGAAGTTGCAACACTGCATAAAGTAGGAAAGCCACTGTGAATATATGAAGTGCTTCAAAAGGCTACAAAGCACTTTGAAGCCGCTTGATTTGATTCACTGCTTTGAAGTTGGTCTGTGCTTCGATTCATGAATCTTCTTTGATGGGGGTGATTTGTCTTGAAGCTTCATCAGTCTGACACAACCATTTAAAACTTTGCAGTCTTATTATATTTTCAGTTGTTCTTAATATCTGATGGAACTGTTAATAATTTTACTTTGTTAGCTGTTTAACTTGTACTGTTGAAAAATTGCTCATAGATTTCAAATTGGTCTTATTACTGTCACTTTGCAAGGAGCATGTTGCGAAATAAGAACATACAGGAAGTCTTTACCAGTCTCAAACCAGTCTATAGCCCTACTACACATATAAGCACAGGAGATGAGACAGGGCCATTAGAATCACGTGAGATTGGCATGTATTCAAATTTACCAAATAAATAGCATGGCCCATTGTAACAGTATTGAGCCTAGAACATATAGTGCAGTGGGAACAGATGTAGGTTTAATACTTATGAGCATAGTTAGTACCAAGGCCAACTCATGTCATGCTAACACTTATTAGCACTGGTGATGTTACCTAGTCAGAATAATGAAACATCTGCAAGAAAGCAAGCGTTGCCCTGTCAGTTCCAGTGCGCTTGCATGGGCTGGCCAGCTGATTTTCAGAAGTGACTTCCGATTTGCCCATAGGGGCATTTTTCACCTCCGGAGGCTTCAGGACGCTTCCCTGAAACCTCCGGAGGGTGAAAAATGGCTCAACGGGCAAACCGGAAGACCGTTCCTGAACTTCCGGTTTGCCTGTAGGGTCGTTTTTCGCCTTCAGGAAGCTTCCCTGAAGCCTCTGGAGGGTGAAAAACAGCCCAACGGGCAGACCGGAAGTCCCATTGGGTCATTTTTCACCCTCTGGAGGCTTTATGGAAGCCTCCTGAACCCTCTGGAGGGCGAAAAATAGCCCAATGGGAGGGGGCACATGCGCAGTGTGCATGAGGGGGGTTGTATGCTGGCACGTGTGTGTGCGCTAGTGTGCGTGCACCGCAATTTTTGGTACGCAAGAAGAAAAAGATTAGCCATCACTGCTCTAGGCTGATTAATACCTTCTGTTTGGTTGGATATGTGATAGCAATAATAATATTGGCTTTATTGGTTCCTTCACTTATTTTAAATGTTCTCTGCAACATGAAATATCTATTCTTCATTTTCAAGGAAATCTGAAGTATTTTCAAATGCTCTACATCTGTATTAAAATAAGTGATCTATTCTTCTGTGTTCGATAAAGAGGAGTTATCTACTTGCTTTGTGTGTCTTGCTGCCCACAATACTGTTTTCTTATGATATACTAAAAATATGTATCTTTCTTCTGATTTTCCCTGTCTAAAGCATAGCAGGGTTTTCCTGCTCACAAATACTTAATAACCTAGACTTGTCTCTATGTAAATAATTAATCAGAAAGAGAAAATAATATAAATTCCAGCTTTCATTTTGCTATTAAAATTGCAAAAGCATTAATGCAACCAATAAGTATTGTTTTAGTAATTAGATAAGTTCCATGCATTGTAGCAACACTTGGGGGGGGGAAGTCACAGGATCAGCATCTGGCAGGAACTAATATGACTTTAGTTGTAGAAGAGAACCTTTATTATTTTTGTTAAGATTGCATTTTTGTTCTATGTACAAACTGTGAGTCATCCATAGGGATCCTTAGTAAAACTCAGCCATGGCTCTATCAAACTAACCGTCTGCTGAGATAGTAATATGCTGATTAGTTTCTGGTTGCCCATCTGTTGTCTAACATGATGTATTGATTGAAGAAGAGAGATAATATTTTTGTGATCAATAGCCAATGCCATATTCTTCAACCTAAAATATGACACCTTTATGAGAACTTCAACCTACTAATGACTGATGAAAGCTGGTTTGGTCACATGAACATGGTTCTCTCAAAAAGGTGGAAAGGTAAAAGTCCTAATAATTATTAGGACTCTGAACTCATCACTGCCCTGACTTTGTTTGAAAAGCCAAACAAAGGCGTTTCTACCTTCTCAACCAGTGACTGCTGAAGGAAGAAAGGCTAGCTCTTACAGAGAGCTGAATGGATGACTTCCAATGCACTTCCAACTGTCTTCCATTATTTCACCCATGTCTACATTCCCATTTCTCTGTCTGCAGATCGGTTGGAGACTATGTTTCCTTTGGTTATATCCATTCTAATTGCCTGCTTCCTCTTTGCCCTCTCACCCAACCCTTACAAATTGTAAAGAACATATGGACATCCTGAAGCCAGTCCAAAATAAAATCTGAGCTTATTGCACACAAGCTTAGCTTTGTTTCAGAGGTGGGTTCAGAATCTTCTTACTGCCGGTTCACTGACGGTCGCGCCTTGAGCGCACATGCAAAGCGCGCAAGCGAGCGCATGCGCAGCTGTCAAAAACTAGCTTCTGTGCATACGCAGAATCAAAATCCAAGATGGTGGCATCCACAGAGCCACCGACAGGACTGGCTCCATGACATTACTGCAGAGTTACTAGCTACTCTATAGAACCAGATAGAACCGGTAGGAACCGGTTAGATGTTTCCACCTAACCATGTCACAAACACTTGCTATCCTTTTTCTCTGTGCCCGCATTTTATTTGCAAGACGTTAACCTTCCTGGTACTGCAATACTATTGACCCCATTCAAGGCAGCAGGACCAGGGTTGGTTGTGGGGACCAAATTTCATACCAATGCGACATAGAATCCTGCTGGTTTAAAAGCTTACCTGGCAGGGGAGATACCTTGATCGTATAAAAGCTTGTGAGGAATACATCAACTGAGCAGAGAATGTGTTTTTAGATATATGGATGAACTTAAAAACCAAAACAGAACAATCCCCTTCTTTGGGATTAGATGGAAACAGGCTTCTAGATATACTTCAGCGTAAGCCTTTTCGTTCTTTACCAATATAATACTTTAAACCGAAATTGCATTTTTATGTAACATCCTTAAGTATATGTTGGTATATTTTAGAAAATTTCAAAACTTGGTGGTACCTTTCTCTATTTCTATCTTATTTTTTTCCCCTGGTAAATATTCTTGCTGCAAATACTTAGAATAAGAGCCCCCTTCCCCTTTTTGATGGAAGATACTATAAATAGGTTGTGTTATCAACAAGAGAAATGTGCTACTTTTCTCCATTCTTCTTTGCTCCAAATTTGCTTTCTATCTATGAGAAGGAAAGGAAGAGCTGTGGATGTTTTAAGGAAATTCTGCTTTAATACGACTGCTGTAAAAAAGCCAAACTGTTGACAAACATCCAGTAATGCTCTTTAAGAATTATATTTCCTAAACTTCTGCTATTCTCAGATAAACATTATTGTGTTTCTTTCCTTATCTTTAAATATATGGAATCGTGCAAAGTTTAAATGCTAAGGAAGAGTTTAACTGTTTGGGGTATAGAAGAAATGACAGAGTTGAATTGCAAAGAGGGATAACATGCAGCAGCATGGAAGGAGAAACAATTAACAGTTCGTATCTGTAGGTGTGTATACAAAATTCACCCAGGCACTGTTCTTTTAATAAGAATGCAACACTGTCAAACGTTTATCTCCCATGTGGACAATTAATAATCAACTGTATTTAATTGATCTAGCTTCAAATAAGCCTTGTGTTCTACTTTGGTCGATACATTAAGTCTGAAATAATTCTAAATCTATACCAGGGCTCTTTGTTTAATATCAACAGAGGACATGGCACTTTGTAAAGATAACCTCAGATCCATGGAGGCTACAATTCATAGTAGAATGGTAAAAGAGCATTATAAAATAGAGAGATGGGGAAAAAGAGAACACAAAGCTAAATTAGAAATGCTATACCAAAATAGGAAGGGGTAAATTGCATAAATATTTTATTAGCCTTCTTCTCAATTTGGGATGAGGTGGTTGATTTGTTTTGTTTTTAGTAGGAAAAGGATTCCCACTGCAATGGAGGTGTTTAATAGACACTCAAAACTATTAATGGATCACTTAAAGCAGCAGAACTAAAACAATGAATGCTATTAACTTTTGCCTTCTCCTGTAAAGTAAGGATATATGACATAGTCAGAGGACCAATCAATAACCCAGATATTTATTCTTTAATAGGGGATAGCCTGTAGTTTTTGGTGCAGTTTCCCTCTATCTGTAGTGAGTATGAAGGATGGCCTTGAAGGACAGAGGGAAGATTTGTTACCAAAGCAACAATGTAGTTTGAGCCCTGATCAAGAAAGTGGTTTATAAAAAGGCCTCAGACAGCCCCCCTTCACATAAAGATAAAAGAGGGAGGAAAGGAAGTACATTCACTCATTTCTACTCCTTTCCCCCCAAAAACAACCACCCAGTGAAGTGAGTTGGGCTAAGAGAGAATGATTGGCTCAAGGTCACCCACCTGGCTTTCATGGCTAAGACGGGACTTGAATTCATGGTCTCCCATTTTCTAGGTTGGTGCCTTATCCATTAGACCAAACTGGTTCAATTTGGAGGTTTAATTTCTTCCTATAGGACTTTTCCCTCCTTTATAGCAGTGACTTCCTCTCAAGTGAACCGAGGAATCAAATCGTTAAAATTGGCAGAAATTAGTCTACCGCTACTAATGTAAGTGCATGGTTTCTCCAATATTCTTATACACAGCGGATGATTAAACTGTCTGATAACTAAATGCAGAGCTTTTGGGGATTAAGAAGCAAAAGAAAGTTGTACTTGTAGGGATTTGAGCTTCTGCACAGCCTACCAGTTTTAGTTATTGCTGTCACAGAGGAGATTTTTAGGTCACAAGACCACACTACGGGTTGCAGTTAAGACCCTGCACAGCAGTAAAGTCACATTAGCCCTCAGAGGTGAGTTTTACAGGTTGAAAATGTCTATCTTCAAAAGACACATTATCAGACAGGAGAACTTTAAAAGGCAAAACTGCCGGGTAGCTTTCTGTCTGCATTTCTCTTTACTTTGGGAAGTGTAAAATGTGTGAGAGAAGGAAAAAGAGAGTTTGATGTTGAATTGGAAATCTTTTCCTTCCTTATCAAGAAATAGCAGCTGGGTCTATCTCTTCAATAGCTCCTTTTCTAAAATTGAAAGATCAAAAATGCTTTAATGCCAGTTGCACAATCATAACATTAAAAACAACAACCAAACAGCCTGTGATCTGATAAACCTGGGGGAGAAAAAAAACTAATTGAATGTTGTTAGCAAAATGTTGGAATCAACTTGGAAAACTATATGCAGTGGCCAAAACTGAAACCCAAAAGTTTAATGTTTTACACTATTGTGAGAAAATAGTCCACTACGATGCAACAGTAAATCAGAGAACTGCTTCAAACAGCACTAATTTTATATGGCTATAAATTTTAAAAGAGAATATACTAGCCACTACAACTTTATATGTGCCATCTCATTTAAAAAAAAAAAAAGATGATACATTTCTTATTGGAGGCCAATAATTCCCAAATGGATGGATGCAAATCTGATTCCATGCAGTTCTAAAAAAGAATGATTTTTTTGCACAGAAAGAAATGAAAGAGTTTGTTAAAAGCTGCTAGGAGGTCCTCTAAATTAAGATTTCCAAACGATGAGAAAAACAGAATGACTAGAACTATCAGAATGCACCCAAAGCATAATCGCACTAAAGCACTGGCAATAAAATTACTTTATTAAATTTCCTGATGTAATCATGAATATTCCTTGCTATATAACACAATTTAAATAAATAGTAGTTAGATATTTTAAGGTGTTGAAAAAAAAGGTATTCTGGAAATTAAATATGGTCACTAAAGCCTAAATCCAATTAGCTTTTAGCGGATACAGAAACTTTTCACATATATGGTATGTGATGGTTATCGTGAAAACTGCTAATGCAAAATTAATTTTAAAAAACAAGAACAATCGTGTAATGTTTTTATTGAGTCCTGAAAACAAAGGTGTTAGTTATCAAACCATCAGCCGACCACACGGTAAGGCGTATTAAGATGCAGTTGATTATGAAAAGCTTTGCATTAGTCAAGGAAATGTATGAAATTTATGAAATGAGAACAAAAAGAATCATTTTGTTGGCTTTGACAGTTCCTCACATAATATTATGAAGAAATAGAGGAGTACTCAAATCAACAGGTTCCTTTTTTACTAGTTAAGCTGATCAGAAATGCTACGTTGCATTTGTTAAGTGAGTTTTGCCCCCATTTTTGCCCCATATGCACCAAAGACAAATTCCTTGTATGTCCAATCATACTTGGCCAATAAAGAATTCTATTCTATTCTATTCTATTCTATACGTGACTCTGGACAGCTTACAGTAAGATATATAAAAATAAATGCAATATGTAATATAATATACATAATGTAACCAATAACAAATATTTGTTTTATCTCCTCAATGAGAATTGTCAAACCAGAAAATCTAAAGATATGATTTCTTAATAGCCTGCTTTGTTGAATTTATTGCTAGGGAAGCCTTCAGCAGACCTGTAATTTTCCCCAAATGCTTCAGATATTCTTCCCAGGTTTGCCTATAAATACCATATTGATGTTATCTAAGTAAGCGTCACATCACTTTACTCTGCCTAAAAAAGATACTTGCAAGTTCACTTAAATGTAGAGTCACAAGAGAAAGCAGTCTTTGGTACATCCACCTAATCATATTGCAAGTTGAGGATGTATGTGGCTTTAGGATTCCAAACGGTGCTTAACAGTTTTCTCAAATATCAGAGCATTTGGCAATATCTGAAATACAGTTTCCCCCCCTAAGAATTCTTGGATGATCTCTAGGATGTTGCATAGCTAGGATGAATGAATTTTTCAATGGTAAAAAAATAAGCCAGTATTTTTAAAATGTAGTTCTGATGAACAGTCTTCATATTACAGAACTTTTATTTTTTACTATCATGACATCTTCATTTTTGGATGTTTTAATGATGTAATTGCATATTTCAAAGGATGTGAAATAGCATAATTCGTTGTATTGAAAACTGTCTTCATTAAACCAACTCTAAAATTAAATGAAAATTCAATAAATTCCAGCTTTATTGTTCTTCCTTAAAACATTTATATTATATGCATATTAGAATATAGCATTTTATCTGTAGCATGTTACCACTTTCTTGGAGACATTCATACTACATACTTCCATACTTCATACTCCATACATTACCATTAATATTACTAGCAACAGTAATATTCAGATGCTTTTTATGACATATTAATTGCAGGTGAAGAACAAATAGTATAACTGTATTATTTACATATAAAAATAATTTTGTATTACAAAATATTTTATTTAATATTCTGAGGTTTCAGAATCACACTGCAATATGATCGTACACATGAAAAAGCATATGGTGAAAGGTTCCTGGTATTAATAAAATTGTGTTCAAGATGGAGATGTTCTAACTGCGAATCTTCATAGTCTTCTTCCTCGTCACTGTCATAATTTTCCTCATTATTTAACCTGGATCTACAAATTCTCTCTGAATGGACAGCTCTGTAAAACAATACCAGAATTAATGAAGCAAGGATCATTGTTATATTTTGTTAATAGATCTTATCAATTATCTTTCAGATAATTTTCAAGCTTGTAACTTGAAGCTATCTGGAAAGCGTGCCTTACTCTGGCAAATTGACATGTACCTTACACAGTAGTCCAAAAATGACAAATCAGTCATTTAGTCTATTACCTGGTCAGCAAGGAAGCGCTCACTATATCAGGTAGCTCCCTAATCCTGATTGTAAAAGTGTTTAATCTCATAGCCGTATATTCTCACTGATTAAATGTATAAATAATTAAATGTTAGTTAAGACTGTTAACTGTCTTAAATAAAGTAGCTGAGGAAAGAAGGGAACCGAAAGGCAAGGGAGAAAGAGAAAGATACACCCAATTGAATGCAGAATTCCAGAGAATAGCTAGAAGAGATAAGAATCTCTTCTTAAATGAACAGTGCAAAGAAATAGAAGAAAACAATAGAATAGAGAAGACCAGAGAGCTGTTCAAGAAAATTGGAGATATGAAGGGAACATCTCATGCAAAGATGAGTATGATAAAGGACCATAATGGCACGGACTTAACAGAGGCAGAAGAGATTAAGAAGAGGTGGCAAAATTACACAGAAGAACTATACAAGAACAAGCTTAACATCCATGATAACCACGATGGGGTAGTCACTGACCTCGAGCCAGACATCAAATGGGCCTTAGGAAATCTGAGCAACAACTAAGCTACTGGAGCTATTCAAAATCTTAAAAGACGATTTGGCAGTAAATTTGGAAAACTCAACATTGGACACAGGATTGGAAAAGGTCAGTTTAATTCCAATTCTAAAGAAAGGCAATGCCAAGAATGTTCAAACTATTGCATCATTGCACACATTTCATATGCTAGTAAAGTTATGCTCAAAGTCCTAGAGCAGCAGGTTGCCGACCGCCGGACTATGCTAAAGTCTTTGATTTTGTGGATCACAACAAATTGTGACAAGTTCTTAAAGAGATCGGTATTCCCATCTTATTTGGCTCTTGAAAAAACTATATGTGGGTCAAGAAGCAACAGTGAGAACTGGACACGGAATCACTGATTGAAAAAGGGGTTCAGCAAGGTTTCATACTGTCGCCCTGCCTATTTAACTTATATGCAGAGCACATCATGAGAAAGGCGGAGCTAGATGAATCAAAAGTTGGAATTAAGATTGCTGGGAGAAATATCAACAACCTCAGATATGCAGATGCTACCACTCTAATGGCAGAAAGTGAAGAGGAATTAAAGAGCCTCTTGATGCGGGTGAAGAAGGAGAATGAAAAAATTGGCTTAAAACTCAACATTACAAAAACTAAGATTATGGCATCTGGCCCTCTCAATTCCTGGCAAATAGATGGGGGGAAAAGTGAGATAGTGACAGATTTTCTTTTCCTGAGCTCCAAGATCACCGCAGATGGGGACTGCAGTTAAGAAATTAAAAGATGCTTGCTACTGGGGAGGAAAACTATGACAAATGTAGACAGCATACTAAAAAGCAGAAATATCACCCTGCCAACAAAAGTGCATTTAGTCAACGCTATGGTATTCCCAGTTGCAATGTATGGCTGTCAAAGTTTGGCTGAACGCCAAAGAATTGAGGCCTTTGAACTATGGTCCTGGAGAAGACACTTGCGAATCTCTTGGAATGCAAGGTGATCAAACCGGTCAGTCCTAGAGGAGATCAACCCTGACTGCTCTTTAGAAGGCCATATCCTGAAGATGAAACTCAAATACTTTGGCCACCT
>JANHFT010002157.1:9439-21794 GCA_032467955.1 Pseudoxenodon macrops | reverse complement strand
ACCTCCCTGAAATAAGGCCAAGTGCTTATTTCGGGGGTCAAAAGAAAATAAGACCCTGTCTTATTTTCGGGGAAACATGGTATGCATTTGAAATTCAAGAGAAACGATGGGTCTGAACCAGAGGTGAGTTTTAAATCTTTTTTACTGCTGGTTCGCTGAGGGGCGCGCTTTTGTGCGTGCTTCGCATATACACGTGCATGCGCAGTGCTTTTAAAAAGTGCTTTTTTTAAAACAAATGAAGAACTGGCTTGAGAGAGTGGCAGGCCCAGGTTACTAGTGGTTCTACCGAACCGTGCTGGTAAGCTATTAATGGTTTGGTAGAACCGGACCAAACCATTAGGAACCAAGGCTACAAAACAACTTAAATAGCAGGCCTCAGTCAATGGTAGCATGTGCTGCGTAATACGCAGAAAGCAACTGCCTTTTTCATTATCAACAATTTCACTTCCACCGTTTCTGACTGTGAGAGTAGTAGCTTGAAATGAATGTCTTGCTGGGAATATTAACTTGAAGTGGTGACTGAAGCAGAAGTGGGAAAGGAGCAAAAGAATGATGGGAGAGCATTTTCCTCCCCCCTGACATAAAAGGGTTTCTGTTTCAACAGGAAGGGTGTTTTAAACCATCTTCTTCTCCTTCTTTTAATTTTCTTTGCTTGCTCTCCACGGGGAAACTTTTTCTTTTGCTGCTAAGAAAATTTCAATTCTTTTACTTCACTAGCTCCAGAAAAGGCTTACAATTTACACTGATTACTCTGTATTGCTTCAGTCCTCGATTTACAAGAGTTCATTTAGTGGCTGTTCAAAGTTACAAAAGTGACTTATGACTTTTTCACACTTACAATTGTTGCAGCATCCCCATAGTCATGTGATTAAATTTCAGATGCTTGGCTATTGACTCATACTTAAGACAGTTGCACTATCCTGGGATCCTATTGATCCCCTTTTGCATCCTTCTGACAAACCACGTCAACAAGAAAGTTAGATTCACTTAACATGTTACTAACTTAACAACTGCCGTGATTTACTTAACAACTGTGGCAAGAAAGGTCATAAAATGGGGCAAAATTCATTTAATTGTGAATTTGGTGGTGTAGTGGTTAGAATGCAGTACTGCAGGCTACCTCTGCTGACTGCCGGCTGCCAGCAAGCAGTTTGGCAGTTCGATTCTCACCAGGCTCAAGGTTGACTCAGCCTTCCATCCTTCCGAGGTCGGTAAAATGAGGACCCAGATTGTTGAGGGCAATATGCTAACTCTGTAAAAAATCACTTGGATGGCTGTAAAGCACTGTGAAGTCTGTGCTATGGCTATATTGCACTGTTGCATGATGGTTACCACCTTCCAGATTGATTCTGAACCCAACATCAAAATTAGCATTAATCTCTAATATCTGTTATTTCCTGCCGAATATGAGTAGATTCCTTCTCAAACCCTGAGATCATAATTTGTTGACCTTCTCTAAGATGGTTAGCATAAAATCAGCATAGATGGCTATGATTATTCAGATTCAGAACTATTTTAAAAATACCTTACATCTCTAGAGCTGTGTTTGTTTTCTAGTTATAATTCCAACTGATCATTTTATTGCTTTTAATTTGAGGTTTATGGGTTTTCTTAGTGTTAGAAATGAATGCATAAAATATCATTTTGTTGGAGCATAGGAAAGCAGTCACGAATGCACAAAATGTGTTTTGTTTCTTTCATATCTAGTTGCTACTCTATAAAGAAAAAGTGTAGGGTTTGAAGGTTAAAACATCATTTTTAACACAAGAATTGGATCACAGATTGGACAAATCTTTGTTTTGCTGACGCTGGTTTACATGAAACTGAGCACTAAAGAGAATATTTGTCTAGCAGTTAAATTAGATTTCAACCCGAATATAGCATGCACATCTATTAGACAAGAAAGCTATTTGATCTTAATTATTATGTTTCCTCCTTTTACCTAGCTGTATTCTATAGGGAGTTGTGCCCTTCAGAATTACAGGATATATACACCAATGTGCAATTTAATTAGCTCCCAAAGAGAGGCTTTCAAACACCACTTTGTAGATGATTGTACATTTCCTAGGTAGGAAATGTATTATTAACCCCTCAGAATATGTATTACCCTCTTTATACTGTGAAATGCCAGGCCAAATTAATTTATACTTGACATATTTCAGAAGATGGAAAGCTTGCCTTGTAAGATTGCTTCTTAAGACATTCTGAAATTTGGGTTGGATGCTATGGTATCCAAGAAAAGACATAAGAAAGAAGCCAAATGTTTTTAAATTGCCATGCCTGTGGCTTCTTCCATAATTACCTCAAGTAATTAAGTTCTGATGTGACTTTTTGAAGGGACAACTTCCAGAATCAGAGGTGATTCTGTGTCCTCCTTGTGTTTGAACCTGTTTTTCCACATATTTCTAAGTATTGAATCTGGAACAGTAAATCACATAGCTTAACTTTATTTTTCTCGTCTGTATGTTAAATCATTTTAATTCTTCAAGTCACAGTTGGGCTGCAGCTATACAATTTCTGCTGCTTTTGGAAGTAACAAGAGCAGTGGTTAGAGTCCAGTACTGCAGGCTACTTCTGTTGAAGCGGCTGCCAGCAGTTTGGCAGTTCGAGTGTCTCTGGCTCAAGGTTGACTCTTCCATCCTTCAAAGGATGGCAAAATGAGGACCCAGATTGTTAGGGGCACTATGTTGACCCTATAAACTGCTTAGAGAAGGCGGTAAAGCACTTTGAAGCATTATATAAGTTTAAGTCAGAGGTCTGCAACCTTAAACACTCAAAGAGCCATTTGGACCCGTTTCCCACAGAAAAGAATACACCGGGAGCCACAAAATCCTTCCCATCCCTGACTATTTTTTGAGCGGCCACAAAACTAGCATATGTAATTGAATTAAATGTTCTGTTTTCTTATGGAATTTTGTTTTCTTGGATTTATCCATGGTTGGCCTACCGGGGGGTTGAAAAGCTCAATAAATTATGTGCCGGTGGATATAGCACATTGTGACGCATATTTTGAGTGACATGGAGCCACAGCAGAGGGGTGAAAGGGCCACATGTGGCTCCAGAGTCACAGGTTGCTGACTCCTGGTCTAAGTGCTATTGCTATTAGGATGTCTGTAGTGCTGAAATGATATGATGTTCCTTTATGATATGTTACCATGCTGTTTCTTACCATAGAAAGTAACTTTTTAGAAAATAACTTTCTGGTTCAAGGTCCACAATCTAAGCCCCCCAGATCCATATTTACTTTACTTCCCAAAACATTATGTATGATTTTTTTTTATTCCCCCCAATAATGGTACCTGAATAATAATTTTCAATGTTAAAACTACATGAGGAGTCATTGTTTTATTTAATCAGGCTTATATTGTTCAAATTCCTAAAGAACTCTTAAGTGACTTACAGCCCATTTTACAATAAAGTTAAAAAAAACAACTAAAAGAACATAACTGAAAATATTTTTTTTATTTTCAATAAAATTTAAGAAAATTAACTCTGGTATTCAGAAAATATTCACGATGGTTCTACTTTCTCATTGTTGGTGAGTCCTTTGGTTTATAAGCTAATTGTTATTTGATTTGAACTCTGAACTTGTTTTCTGGTCCCTTGAGGCATAATGTATTGTCTCTTACAGAATAAAGAAATAATTTATTTTAACAGAAAGTAGACTAATGTGTCTATTAATACACATGTAATCAAATTCTAAAAATCCCTCCTTTTATTGTTCTTCTCTAAGGCAGAGTAGTATGTATGTATGAGGCTTTTCTTATTTAGATTTAGAAAATGAAACTATCACAAATATTAGGGATAATATACAGAAATCCAGGAGACGAAAAGAAAGAAAATGCCCTCTCTTTCTATGTGCTGTCGGTCAGTAGTGACATTACATGTTTTGTCTCTGTACATTTTCAGAAATGTTGTGAAATTTCTCAAAGAGAATGGCAACAGGTGAATTTCCTGAAATGTGTATATGCCAAAATCTTGACAAGGTGAAGCTCTTTGTAGCAAAGTCGATGACATGTTTTTCTTTAAAAAATATTGTTTTTTTCCTATTGATTCTCTATTTAAATATTGTTAGCTACACTTTGGGTTTTTCTTTCCTTCCTGGTGTCTGTCTTTGTCTTCGATAGTTCTAGTTATCATAGGAAGTAATGTATACATGCCTTACGCAGGTCTTGGCTTCTTCCATGGAATATTATACTTTGGAAGTATGTGGCATTATTTGCTTCTATTCATCAAGGAATAACAGTATAAAGAGGAAATAAAAAGAATCACATTTTTGGTGGTGTTTGAAAATTTGAGCCCCATCTAGGACCCAAGGAATGATCTAAGTAATGTCATAAAATATGTCTCCAGCAAATGGTAGTTGTTTCTTTTCAAATCTGATGTTGATATAGCCAAAATATTTGGTCCTGGTGAAATTTGTGTCTATTATTCTGCTAATGGTTCAATAATTATAGATTTTAGAATATATTTTATATATTTTCTAGGTTCTATCTATTTTTAATATTATCTTTCATCATTTTAAATTCTTTTTCCTTGATCCTCCTTTCTGCTAGTATAGGCATTTCCACAAAAATTACTCATTTCTTTTCAATTATTTTTATGTAGGATGGGCTGTGTTTCAGAAGACGGTTTGTGCAAAAAAAACCAACCCATAAAATATTAACATTATCATTTTCAAAAACGTTCTCAATTTTGTAACCATATCACATTCAGCAAACTTGGAAGATGTATTTTTATACAGATTCTAATGAATTGTAGTGATTATATATCAAGATATTGCTTATAGACTATGTGAGCAGTTGTTGCATCCACTAATTAGGTCAGGGATGTCAAACGTACGTCGTCACAGCCGTTTCACTTGACGTATCGGGACTTTTCCCCCTTTCATAAACCGGGCATGGTCGTGACCAGCACATGACACACCCAGCTCACAAGCCGGGAGTTTGACAGCTCTGAATTAGGTGATCCACAATTTTTATATTTCTCCTGAACAAGTCTGTTTTTGCTGCTATTTGATACATGTTGAATACGTGATATCATTACATTTGTAATGATTGCTCTTGAGTTGCAACATTAATTACTTCAGTTTCATATTTTCCAGGGTTTACAATAGCAAATTATTCATTTGGTCCCTTTAGACAAACCAGTCTATCATTCTGGGGACTAGATAGTGTTTACCACTTGTAGAGTCTTCCAAGTCTCTCTCATCATCATATATCTTGAGTTTTATCTGAATTACACAAATGTAATGTATTAGGAAGCAAGTAGGAAGTTAACATTTAACATCTGTACATGAGCACATGGCAAATAAACCAAAAATGTGCAATCAGCGAAGCAAGCTCGCTGCATGGCATAATCAATGGTTTAATTGTATGGCTTTATTTGGTACTTGGTTGAGGTTCACTAGCAACAGCAAGCCAATCAAGCAAGGGTGGGCAAAAATCAGCCTGCTGACTCTGCTGTGCTGTACAGAAAAGGCATCATCTAATTACTGCTGACTCTTCAGTTCTCATAAGGGAAGGCAGGCAACTTGGCCAACCCATGTAATATTTTTTCCTAGAAGCATTCAGCTTGAAGTAGCTTGTATTTAGTGACTTAATTCCTTATGTAAAGTGCTAATTTTACACAAGAGGATTGTATTTTTGGATCCAAGTCCTGGTAGCTTATTAAAACACAGGAAGCACATATATTGGGGTTATTACTGAAGAATGGCAGAGATGATAAAACAAAATTATAGAGTTGGCCTTCTCGCCCAACTCTTGTACAAGGCACAAGACTTTATACCATCCCGGTTAAATGATTGTCCAGTCTAGTTTTGAAAGCCTCCAGTGATGGAATACCCACAGCTCTAGGAGGTAAGCTATTCCATTTGATTAATTGTTCTCACTGTGAAACAAATGTCTTCTTACTTCTAAGTTGAATATCTCTTTAACAGACTTCCACTCATTGCTTTTTGACCTGCCCTCTAGTGCTTTGGAGAATAAGTCAATCCTCTCTGGTCTGTGACAGCCCTTCAAGTACTGGATGGCAGCTATCATGTCCTCTCTAATCCTTCTTTTTGATAAGCTAGATCCCTCAACCATTTGTCATATTGGCCATGGCCAGAACTAAGAGTAGCAAAGAGAAACAAAGCCCACGTTTTGTATGGCAGAAGTCTCAGAAAACTGTGTCAGAAATGTGAAGCTCAATTAGAAATATTGCAACAATTCCTTAGTATTGTTTTCCAAGACAATTCCTGAACAAAGTTCTATTTTGCTATTTATATATTGGACGATTTAATCCAGTCATACATGTCCTTTTCTATTTTAATTATGTTGGGTGATTTTTCAAATCTCATAAAATAAATAAAAACAATTGGCAAATTGATATGGAAACAGGATGAAACTTTAGGGAGAAATGTACAAGTGACCGAAAGTGAAATATACACACTTAAATTACATACCCATCTCATACCCAGTTAGATTTGAAAAACACAAATATATGCAAAATTAGTATCAGTCCGTATTCATCATAAATATTATAGGTCCATTTCAGAAGGTTTCCTAACTGAAATCTCCAATTCCAGTCCATTTCAAGGTACTGACGCCTATGCTATGAATGTGGAATTGATTCACTTCATCTTTTACTTCTTCTTCTTCTTGTGCCATATCCGTCATCGGACATTGACGATCATGTTGCTGATCACTACATTTTTATCAACAGCTGCACAAAAAATAACCAAAAAAACCCTGCACATCTTTTACTATGTTGAGTTTTCTCATGTTCATGATTCTTACGTTCCATGTTGCCCACTGTAATTCTGTCTTTGCAACTTTGCATTTCTTGTTCTACATTGCAATATTTGCAACTAGATGAAAGGCCTTAGCAACTGTCCAGGGGGTTAACTAAGCCACATCTTAAACTCCATTAGCAGTCCAAAGACTTTCAGCAATTCCCCAATAATAAGCTGAACTTCTCGAGACCTGAGGGATCCATCATACGGCAATATGTCATCATTCTCTTTATGCTGTCTATCCATGTGGTTACAGAAGTGGTTTACCATTGCCTTATCTTGCACAGTAGGAAAAGACATATTTGCTCTTATCACGAAATCGATCCACCTCCATCATCTTCCTATCACTGCTACCTGATTCAGGTGCCTGCTTACTTTAATTGGGCAGCTTGGATGAGCCTTGGGTGACCTTGCTAAGAGTATATACTGCCATCATTCTTTCTTCATCACTTCATTCCTGGACCATGTTGCAGCTACATAGTAGGGCTTGTAGGAAGTATCAATCATCTCTCTCCCTCTCTCTCTCCCCCCTCTCTCTTTAAGGAGTTGGGTAAGAGAATGAAAGAGAGTTTGGAGATGACCAGGCTGAGCCTGAGGGAGAGGTCAAATGTGTCATCAGCCATGAGTCCCTGCATGCTCACAAGAGATCTAAGTCCAGCCCACCTTGAATGACTTTCTTATTTCCCGCTCATTTCCCTTGACTGTTAGTTGGCCACATTCTTGCAGAGAGCTTACACTTGCAATAAATCTTTATACTCATTTGAACGGCCCGAATCTCCTGATTTCCCCGGCGCTTAACAGAGAGTTATTGCTGTGATATAATCCAAAGCGATTGATATTAAGTTGGGCTGAAATTGGACACAAAGAAACAAAAATGAAAGAAAATCTGGATCTGGCAATGACCAGTTGCAAAAAAATGCCAAAGGAAAAGAAGAGAATAAAGCCAACAACTTTTTGCTTTCTTGTTCACGTTGGAAAATAAAAGTAACTGTAGATCATGGAAGAAAAGGCAACAATCTTATTGCAGTCTGAAATACTTGAGCAGGAGGTTGGACTAGAAGACCTCAAAGGTCTCTTCCGACTCTGTTATTCTGCTATTGTGTTAGGTAAAAAAATACATGATGGGGGGAGGAAAATGTACAAAAATCAAGTGTCCTACAAGATGGCACCACACAACAAAATGGAAAGCTTGGCTATGCACACTGCAATTAAATCTCATGAAGACAACATTATAACCCACTGGGGAAAAAAAGATTTCAGAACAGCAGAAGGGAACAGCGATGGATTTTTGTTGCATTTTAATGCCATTTTGAAACTGCTTTTAAAAAAAACCTACGTTCTATGTCAACCTCTGACTCTTTCAGTGAGTGAGAATGTGTGGTGGAAAAGGAACGAAAAGGTTGAGAATTTAACTACCGTATTTTTCAGAGTATAAGACGCACTTGAGTATAAGACGCACCTTAGTTTTTGGGGAGGAAAAAAAAGGGGAAAAATCTGCATACCAGGTATTCATCTGGCTAGCGTCCTTAGTCTGGTCAGCTTCAGCACATTATTTTATCCCCTGGTTATGGCTGAAGAAAAAGCTTCTAAAGCACAGCTGATAGAGAGAAGCAATGAAAAAAGTATGCAAAGCCTGGAAGATCATTAGCACCTGTTAGGGCTGGGGGAAAAAGCTTCTTTAGAGGAAGTAGCAATGAAAAAAGCCTGCAAAGACTTAGGGCTGGAAAAAAGCTTCTTTAGAGGGAGTAGCAATGAAAAAAGCCTGCAAAGATTTAGGGCTGAAAAAAAACCTTCTTTGGAGGGAGTAGCAATGAAAAAAGCCTGCAAAGATCACTTTACTCTTCACTCGCCTTGTTAGGTCTGAAAAAAAGCTTTGAAAAAGCTACATTCGGAGTATAAGACGCACCCAAATTATCAGCCTCTTTTAGAAGGAAAAAGTGCATCTTTGAAAAATATGGCAATTCATTTTGCAACGTTCAACAAAGTGACCCGTCGGATTCTCTCAAATACCAACTAAATCATTCTTCAATGGGAGATCTTCAATCAACGGGTGCCCATCAAGTCCCTTCCTTGCCCCTCCCGCCCAGAAATAAAAGTTTTTTTCTCTCCCCTGCAGACAGTTTGCTAAAGTACAGGCCTAGACTATAATAATGATGGATTAAGGAAGGGGAGAGGGCTGAGCCTTTCAACAGAGCAAGCCAATTTCTCCTGCATCTGATTTATGAACCTTGGAATGCTGGTCCTCTGCGAGTCAATAAAAATCCCCAGCTAAAATAAACAGCAGCCATTAAAGAAAGGATTAAATGAGCAGCACCCGTCTCCTCTTGAACAAACTGATATTATAAGCACCGCAAGCTCAGATGTTGAGGGTTAGCAGAAAGACAAATAAAAGACAAGAAGGAGGAGGACCCACGGAGGAACTCGGGCCCAGGAGGACGTATACTTAAAACAGAAACATGGGGAGGTCGGCCAAATTGGAATGAGCCAATGGGTGAAGAATCGGAAGAGAATGATCTGCTGGGGTATTTGGTCTGCCAGCAGAACCAGAGGTGGATTCCTACCTGTTCTATCCGGTTCTATAGAGTAGGTGGTAACTCCACGATGACGTCACGGAGCCGGTTCCTTCGGTGTCTCTGTGGGTGTCGCCATTTTGGATTTTTTAAATTGCCACGCTCGCGCATTTTTTGCGTGCGCTCAAGGTGCAACCGGCAGTAAGACGATTCAGAACCCACCTCTGCAGCAGACACCAGTGGTAGTGCTCCCCCCGGAGAGTTAAAAATAATTAAACATGTTGAAGAACGGTTGCAGGAATTGGGTAGGGTTAGTATAGAGAAAAGAAGGACCAGGGGTGGCATGATAGCAGCATTCCAAAACTTGAGGGGCTGCCACAAAGAAGAGGGGGGCCAACTTATTTTCCAAAGCACCGGAAGGCCAGACAAGAAGCAATGGATGTAAACTAATCAAGGAGAGAAGCAACCTGGAATTAAGGAGGAACGTCCTAACAATGAGGACAATTAATCAGTGGAACAGAAGTTGCCTTCAGAAATCATGGATGCTCCATCACTGGAGGCTTTTAAGAAGAGACTGGACAGCCGCCTGTCTGGAATGATATACGGTCTCCTTCTCGAGCAGGAGGTTGGACTAGAAGACGTCCAGCTCTATTCTGATGGATTGGAATCCTGCAAAATAGCTCCATTCAAGAAGATAAGAGCGTTCTGGATCTTTCTAGTCTAGATCCGTTTGGGAAGCTCACAGATTTAGGATGGAGGATAAGACGGGAGACTTTTTTGCATTGTCATTTTCTAACAACTAGCACTGACGGTTTGCTGCAGCAAATTGGAATTAGTCGCCAGTGATGCCTGATCCTTCTCATGCTTTCGAACTCTTAGGTGGGCAGGAGGCGGGACAATGAACGGGAACTCACCCCATCACATGGTCCTTGGGTTTTGAACCCAGGATCTCAGTGCCTTTAACCACTGAGCCATCAGCCCCCCCTTCCCCTTATAAATTGCTTAAGAGCCCCCTATCATGAGAAGAGCTATAACAGAGAGTTATTTGAGCTCCTAAAGCAACAGTCCTTCCTTGCCAACTCAGTCCTGTATGTGAAGAAGAGATTACTATAATCACAGAACTTGTCAGCCGACCAGAGTGAAGAATTGACCTCTGTCTACCTCCTCGATGCCTTTTTGGTGTCTCACCAGGAAAGCCGATTGCTGACTCAAAAGGATAGAAAGTAAACGACAACCAAATTAATACTTTCAGTTGGACCATAGACATAAATTGAGTCCTACACCTATTAATTAGGTTACCGCTGAAGACTATTTGGAAACTTCACAGGCCTCAAAACACAATTATATCAATGCCAGAAACCCAGGCATTTAAAACATACCTTTCCAGTTTTAAAGCACTCGTTTCTGGGTTTATTTTCAAGCTCTTGCCTGTTGATCTGATCTTTCGAAGCTTAACAGGGGCTGGGGATCGGGAGATCTCAAGGATCACCTATTTTACATAAAATCTGTCCAGGTATAAAATATATTGCGTTGTTCATAATCCCGCTCGGAACCGGTTTGGTTTAGTTGTTAAGGGACTTGGCTAGAAAGCGGGAGGTTGCGGGTTCTAATCCCACCTTAGGCATGAAGCCAGTCACTTTCTCTCAGCCCTGGGAAAGAGGCAATGGCACACCTTTGAAATCTTGCCAGGAAAACTGCAAGGACGTGTCCAGGCAATTGCTATGAGACAATACTGACTCAAAGGAATGAATGAATGAATGAATAAATATCCATCCCACTCCAGCAAATACAGCAAGGCAGATAGAAACATGGACAAGTTCCTATTTGCTGTCACAGACATCTGACAGAGGGAGGTAAAACAAACACAAAAATAGCAATAGCACTTAGACTTATATACAGCTTCACAGTGCTTTACAGCCCTCTCTAAGCAGTTTCCAGAGTCAGCCTGTTGCCCCCCAACAATCTAGGTCCTCATTTTACCCACCTCAGAAGGATGGAAGGCTGAGTCAACCTTGAGCCTGGTGAGAATCGAACTGCCAAATTACAGGCAGCTGGCAGTCAGCAGAAGTAGCCTGCAGTACTGCACTCTAACCACCGCGCCACCATGACTCTTCAAGGACAATTGGAGGATTTCCTTAACAACTGTGTAATTCTCTTAAACGACTGTGTGATTTGTTTAACAACCTCGGTAAAATTTGTTGTAAAATCGGGTCTGGTCATGGGGTAACTCACTTTATGACTGCCCTGATTTAGGATGGAAATTCCAATCCCAATTTGGGTTACAAGAGGAGGACTACCTATAGGTATTAGTGAACTCCACCAACAGAGAGAACAAGAACACTGCAAAATTATTAGTTGATGAAGGGGTGATACTGGAAAAACTTGAGTGTGGACCGAAATGTTTTGGCCAAGACAAAGATAAGCATGTTAAGAAAAGGCAATTTCCCTTGATGGGAAACTGGGCCATGTCATGGACTAATACATGAAGTCACACCCTCGCGATCACTGAATGATAGAATTTTAGTTTCGAAGGAAGAGAACATGATATATGAAAGTAGGTGATGAGGTTGCACAATGCAAGACATTTTTCTTGAAAATAATTAAGCAAAATACATAATATATGTAGTCCTTCAATTACAACTATTCATTTAATGACTGTTCAAAGTTTCAATGGCACCACAAGATTAATTTATGACTGTTTCTCACACGTATGACCGTTGCAGCATCCCTATTGTAACGTGATCAAAATTCACTTGCTTGGCAACTGGCAATGTACTTATGACGGTTGCAGTGTCCCGGGCTCACGTGATCAGCTTTTGCAACTTTCTGACAAGCAAAAACAATGGGGAAGGCAGATTCACTTAACAACGGTGTTATTCACTTAACAGCTACGGTAAGTCATTTAACAACTGTGGCAAGAAAGGTCGTAAAATGGGGCAAAACTTGCTTGACAGCTGTTTCATTTAGCAACAGAAATTTTGGCTCCAGTTATGGTTGTAAGTCAAGGGTATTTGTAAAACTCTGCTTCCACATTGAGTAGAATGCTGAATAAATGCAAATGATAAATAAA